>NJDD01003286.1:572-14901 GCA_002245505.1 Calephelis nemesis | reverse complement strand
ACAGTTCTTTATTCGTTTTTTCTAACCATGGCTTTGTGTATATTTCTTATCACTAAGAAATCTTTCTGAAACATAAATAGACAAATTACTTTATTCTGAAGGCGGTTGAAAGTAGTTTGTTTTTAGCTTCATGGCAACACTGGAAGGTTTGATTGATCGTCTTACAACACGTGAATATTAATGCATATTTTATGTATTTCTTTTTATTTTTGTTTGATGTATTGGTGTTTGTACTTACGAGAATACAAAATGGCGTCATGAGGATAATCCACAAACTGAATTTCGGTCTGGATTCAAGATTTGTTAACTTTTCTTTCCACTGCGGAGGCGAGTTGTTGGAACTAATCTAATTACAACTTACTGGACTTTTTAGTTTGTCAATTTTTAATCTTCTACGGAAATAGAGTGTTATAAGTTTGACGTGTTGTGTGTCTATATGTGACATCATATTTTTTTGATGATATTAGAAGGCAAACAAGCAGACGGATTTCCTGATGGTAAGAAATTCACGCCGCCTAGAGACACCAAAGGTGGTAATTGTGCGTTGCCAACCTGAAGCCGGGGTGTTAGGCCTCGAGCAAAAATAAGTTTACCGGCTATACCTCTTACCCTTCGAACCGGAACACGTAATAACGTTATGGCGGCAGGAATAGGTAAGGCGGTTGTACCAATCCGGGTGGGTCGCTGCGAAACTCTACCACCTAGTCAGATGTCACGGTGTTAGTGACGGCAAACCTATGCTCGCCTTTTACGAGCTGCATGCCAGGGAGGCAGATGGTCTATTCTGCAAAGAAGCCCGGACCAACACGGGAAAATGAATTTTGAACGAGTAGGTACGAAAGCAAACATAATCAATATAGTTTTTAACTACATTGTTTTAGCATGTAGAGTTTTAGCATTAATCGATTTTCTTTACTTTTAGTGTTTTTTTTGTGGAAAGACAATAAATGTCTATGCATGTCATGTCATGTCATATGATGCATGGCTATCCTGATGGTAAGAAATAGCCTTAGCCCATAGACGCTATAGATGTTATACCTATTGTTTTACTATGACAGTAAAGTTAAGACTAAAGTACAAGTCTAACGGCCGCCATACTCCTCGGACCGGAACATGACATTGTCACTATGAGAAATAGGTAAGCGACGGATCCTTTCTTGGACAAGTTGCTGCACTGCAGTCTTCCATATGTGGTTTTAATGATAATACCGTTATACTGGTAATCCGTTCAACCGATGCTCTTCTCTAACGATCAGCCTTTACATCGATATCTGTATTTGTAGATCTAACTTTCTTCAAAAAGTAGCATCTTCACGCCCATATCCCCGTAGAGGTAGGCAGAGGCACCCACGATTAGCCGAAGACACTAAATCCCACATTGTCATAGGTATCAAGCCTATCGCCAACCGGGCACACATCCAATCCCGAGCAACTTATTTTTTTTATTAGAAAGTTGGAAAAACCCAATTTTCTTTTTGTTGCCCGACCCGAGATTCGAACCCGGGACCTTATGCAGTCAAGTCCAACAATTGAACCGCTAGACCACAGAAGCGATTTTTTTATTAACTTTCTTTTTTTATTATTGTATTTGAATATATTAGTATCGTTTCACCGACAACACAAGCATGTAATTTGTTCACTTAGTATTTCACATAGACCATACAAAGGTTATTGTGACGCGCCTACATAAATCTAAGAAATGAATAAATTATTCATTTTACTGTAAACACAATTTAAAAATAATACACATTTTTCATTTATGAAATTAAACTTAGGCGCACAAAGGCTTCAGAGCGATCTCTGCCAGACAACCTTAGGGCGTAGGAGACAATTCATAGACTTAAAAACTAAG
Source organism: Calephelis nemesis (assembly GCA_002245505.1). Classification (NCBI taxonomy): domain Eukaryota; kingdom Metazoa; phylum Arthropoda; class Insecta; order Lepidoptera; family Riodinidae; genus Calephelis; species Calephelis nemesis. The sequence goes on along the minus strand of NJDD01003286.1, from coordinate 13,049 downwards.
ATAGAGCTTCGTAAATATAAAACATACATGATCAATAAAGTACATTAAATATTCATAAAAACTACCATCGGATCGAATAGTGCTACTCACTTAGAAGTTCCGGCGAAAGAAACACAGCGGTTTTGTCTCTTTTGTTTTAAATCAGTTTAATAAAAAATATTACATTCTTACATGACATAATTTGTAGAGATTTGTATAAGGAGCAATTAGTCCCAATCATAAAAATCTTAGAATAACTCTTATCACAAGAACTTAATTTTAATATCGATTTAATTCTTAACGTAAACCTCTTTTTCTATTTCCAACAATTCATTTTAATTTTAACAGCAGACAAAACAGATTTTTGCAACACACATTAAAGACCTAGCATAAATACCTTTATATGAATTTAAGAGCTTTCGCAAAGCTGAGTTAAGTATCAAAAGTAAAAGAACTTGAACTAAGTTTATTATATGAAAATTGTTCACAGTGCATTATGGATTTAAACGGTTGAACTTAAAAATATTGTTACGCTGCACTTTATTCACAATTGTTCAACATTTTTCCATCAGAAAGCGAGAATAAAGGGTTCAAGTAATGGATTTGTTTTAATTTTATTTTACTCAGCCATTTTCTTATAGAAAAGAAAAAAGCAGACGTATTTATAATAAGCAATATTTCTTATCATCAGAAGGTAGTAAATCCTAATAATATTAAAAAATTGCAAAAGTTTGTGTATTTGTTAATTTGTTACTCCCTCACGCAAAACTGCGGAACCGATATACATGAAATTTGGCATACACATAGAAGGTTACTTGTATTAACACTAACAAAAACCCTCAAAACTATCCTATGTTTTTATCTCGAAAAAATGTTCATGTGTCCCACATTAACCACGCGGTCGGTCGGTCGGCTCATAACTTATTCCTTGGCTCTTGGTGAAGCTCCATTTTTAATTATTAATAACAATACACTTGTACTGTTTCACTTGTTTTTCTTAATTTATCTAGTTTATAATAATGATAATAATAAATAATAAATATCTCTGGACAAGTTACACAAATTGAAACTAAGCCCAAAGTAAGCAAATTATATGCTTGTGTTTTGGGTGTTAGTCAACGATTCTAATACATAGAAATACTTAAATAGATACCAGAATAAATTTAATAAACACCCAGACCCGGAAATGCAGACATCTAAATGTTCGTCACACAAATGTCTGCCTCCGTAGGAATCGAACCCGAGCCTCGCGGATGATCGGTGTAGTTAGGCGGGTACGCTAGCCACTCGACAGACGAGGCGGTCGATTATCTTAATGGAATGTGGTAAAGCTGCAAAAATCGACTATAACTATTTCGTTAAGTAACACTTCGTGATTTAATCATTATTTTATTGGAAGATAGCAAAGTCATTCCGAGATGGTCCCACATCATTTAATCAACTTTAAACTGTTTAGTTATTTATTTATTTTTAATAATGATTTTAATTGACACTCATTAATAATAAACATGAGTGAAAAATTTATGTACTACCATATCCTATCATATTAATATTAAAAATGCGAAAGTTTGTGCGTGTTTGTTTGTTACTTCTTAAGATAAAAACTGCTGAATCGATTTTCATGAAATTTGGCACACACATACAAGGCAGCTTGGATTAACACATAGGATAGTTTTTTTTTATCTCGAAAGACTGTTTCTGTAGGACGCAGGCAACGCCGCGGGCAACAGCTGTTTAAGTATAAATCAATTAAATATCATTATTAAATTCATATTGGACCACCTGTGACCATGACCTGTCTAGAGAATAACCATCAAAATCGATAGAATATTGGTCAAGTAACCTCGTAAGTGTACAAAAAAAACATACAATCAAATTTACAAAAAAATAACTAACAGGTTTCACTTTTACAGCGTCCTACAGCTTGGTTAATTAACTAAAACTCATTTAATTCAAGTTGGTACAGTGCGACCAACTTATCTTGTCAGTAAACAGCGACGCTGAATTACATTTATAGTTTCTAATTGGGAATTTTAGTTAGAAAATAAAGTAACAATTAGAAAATGGTAATAAAAAGTAGTTGTGCGAATTCCTTTTTCGATGCTCAAACTTCAAAAACTGACAGCGGATTGACGTATCACTAAAAAGCGGTTTAGCCCTTGACCAAATCGTGAGTGAGATCCGAGAAAGAGTGGAATTGAAAGAAAGTGTTCGTGTTAAATTGAGAAAGGGCATGTTTCGCTGGTTCGGAAATGTAGACATATTGGCTGATATACAATGCGATGGATGGATGTAGGTACATGGACCTAGGTTGACATTTCAAGATCAATCGCTCCAGAGTGATCCAAAGGTGGTGTCAAGAGTCTCCTAAATCGGCGTGTTTGTATGAAAAGGGTTATGAATGTGGAGGAAGTCAGGTTTGCAAGAATCGTGAGGTTTGGCACTCGATACTCTCTGCCTAACCTATAAGGGACTTGGCGTGAAGACATTTATGTATGTTTGACCACTGAACAGTTAAGTTTATGGAATAGTTCCATTAGCTATACCGTCTTTAATAAAAAAAAAACTAAATATGCTAAATGGAAGATTGCAAGTTTATTCTAACATATTAACAAGTAAGTAATTTAAGAAAGAAAGAAAGAAAATTATTTAATTGTATTTTGTCGCCCGTACAATCCAAGAGGTAGGAAGAAGTATAGCCTGTCTGGATACCAGGCTGAACTTCTTCTAGCTGAAACTAAGTCCAACAATATGAAAAGTGTCCAGTATAATAACTTTTAACTCTAAACATTGCGATAAGGTTGAGTATGTATAATATATTACGGTGGAATGAGGGCTAAGCAAAAATGAAAGAATGTCAATGGTGCAAGAATTTAAGTTAAACCAAAAAGAGAAGGTCTAGTACAGGAAATTTTATGTACAAATACTAAACTGGCAAAAGAATTGTTAACTACTTCACCAGTGACATTTCATTTAGTCACATTGTTTGTCTTATATGAACTCCTAAACTACTAAACCGATTTCAATCAAATTTGCACACCGTGTGCAGTTTCCAACTTATAAGATAGGACAGCTTATATCTCAACTAATAATCAAAAAAATTACCCTCCGAGTGAAACCAGAACAGTTAGCTAGTATATATTAATTATAAGTATGAACTTTTTGTTATTTTTGAATATTTTCTTTAAAGCGATATACGGGTCAAAAGTGTTATTGAGTTTGATGGGTTGACATGTCTCAAAAAATACATTAAAAAAATCACTGTTATTCGAATTCCTAACGTAGTTGTAAAAAATATACGTCGATAGATAGAAATTGATAATGTATCTGCACTCTTGTATAAAATGGCATAAGCTACTTAAGTAAGAAAAAACAAAGTACCTTCACGCCCATGTTCTCGAAAAAGTAGGCAGAGGCACAACATCTATCAAAAGATACTAAGTCCCACAATCTGAAGTCCTAAAGTAAATAATAAAGTCCCACATTGTGGTAGGTGGCGAGCCTATCGACAACCGGGCACATGTTCAATCCTGGGAACGTTATTTTCAGTAAAAAATTTAAAAAAAGACATTTGCCATCCTGTTTCCGGGCTATATTCCCGGGATCTCAAGAAGTCAAATCCGACGCCGGACCGCTACACAACAGAGACAACGAAACAAAACTTTACGGAACCCTATCGGTATAAGCACGAATTCACACTTCACTGGCTTTTCTACAATAGATTGATACACCCGTGAAAAGATACGATTGGATCGGTTGACGTCTATCCTAAAAGTGTTTACAAGCCAGAACAATAAATAATCGTCTTGTCGATCGAGGGGTAGGCGTAGGCTTTCTCCACTAATAATCTGAACTCGGATTCCAGACGGGGACTCTTCTAAAAAACTCCAAAAATATTCGACTATCATTTGTATATGTGAATTTTGGATGGATTTATTTTATATTAGAGGTCAGCGAACAACCACATGGGTTTCCTTATGATAAGAGACAACTGCGCCGGAATTAAACTAAATCTAAAAATACTCTAGCCATAAGTTGATAACATGGGAGTATAAGTCAACGATACTAATATATAAATAGCGTGGCACACAGACTGAGAAATGTATAGAATTATTTTTATACCTACTACAAATGTATGTTCATGTCGATAATCAAACCTAAGCCTCGTGGATGTTCTGTAAAATATTATCGCACACATAACTAAATAATCCTCAAAATATAAGACTTCTCAAAATAATTAATTATATATATGTTTCTGTGCTAACAACTTCATCGTACTTTATTAACAAACATATAACTATTTCTTTGATAGAAATAAGATCGTTTTTAGATATTTGGAAATAAAAATACACTAATATTTTTTTCAAAATGCTATTAAAAATAAAAATAAAAAATGAAAGCATTTTTATAAAGTTTCCAATTTGGATTAAAATTTAAATTCCAGTACAGAAGCTTTATGCTTTAAACCTGTTAACATGATTTAAAAAACAGGCCGATGAAATTTTAATTTAGTTCGCACTATTTTAACGAGTTTGATTAAAAGCTGTTCAGTTAAAAATATTTTGTTTACAGCAAGCACAGTTTACTATATTAACCGTAGGATGTACTACCTACAAACCTTTTTAAAAGGGTATACTCTTATACTACTGTTCGTTTAGTGATCGAAATTCGACCATATTTAATTTTAATTGTAAGTTATTCAATATCAGTTTTTATAATATTCAATATAAAAAAATATAAATTATGAAAAATTAAACAATTCGCCACCGGACTTGAATTCTCTGTAGCAAAAGGGTACACGTTCAAATCCTGTCTGGGGGGTAATTTTTTTTTCTTCAAAATTTGTAAAATATAATGTTCAAAAATGATTAAGGTTCTATTGTTAATTATGTTTTTGACAAGAACACTATATTCATTCGCAAGACCAACTAATTTATTTCCAAACATTATAAATATAGTTTATGCCCCAACTGTGATATTTTGTCGTTATTTATATTTCTGTATGTGTGTGTCAAATGCATGTTAGTACGTGTAATGTTCTATTTTTTGATCTGATGCACTTTATAAGCATTATTATTGAAGCATTATTAAAATATTGGCGTTCTGCACTTCTCCTATACACTAACTATAACTTTTTCTACTCATACATTTCCGTAAAAAGGGTCCAAAATTTTTGCTTCACATATTGCATTATGATTCCATATTTTCTTATTAACATAAAATCTAAAATTTACTTAAGTTATTAGGAAACTACGTAGTTATGGAAATTCGATTGACAAAAAAATAAGATGACAACCCTTTAGACTCAATGGAGTGAAGCTAAGTATTTTGCAAGTAGGCTTAGTTTCCCTACTACTCATATTTGTACTGCGGTAGGGACAAAAGTTACCGGAATCCATAATTTTCTCTAGCAACTGCTGCTTCTGCGTAACCTTGTACACCTGTAATTTCATATAATAAAAGGGCAATCAAAAAGATGTATTTTCTAATCATAACATTTACATGCTGTCTATTATAGATGTCGTATGGAAGCTGGAAGCGTCGCGTAGCAATATTTTCCAGAATGTACGGAAGTTCGTAGCCAAACGTAGCGATTGCGTAGCGCATGCTACGCTTTATGACGCACAGGAGACGTCACAGATGACTTATTGAATTTGGATAGAGGTCACCTTGGAAGGATCTTTGTTTCCAACTTCCGAAGATGTTTGTGCGACACGAATTAAATTTAGGCGTCATCACAGTCAGTTTGCCAACATAACGAATTTAAATACGTTTAAAATAGGAAAAATCCTTTGATATTTTAAATCGTCGGCGTTTGGGTAGTTTAAGATTTAGCCCTGATGATGCTGTTATAATGAAAACCGGTAGGTTATTTATAAAATAATAAATTGTAAGTGATATGTTACGTAAGAAACACTTGTACTGAAAACAATAAAAATGTTTCTTTTTAAAAATGTTTATTTAAAGATATGAAAAATCCTTAAAGCTTGCGGGATATTTAAAAAAAAGAAGTTGAAAAAAAAAGAGAAAAAAACAGGTTTATTCTATAAAGGAGTTCCGGGCTAACGCAGGAGTTTATATTCTTTTAGGATTAAAATTGAAAAGAATAGAAAAAAAAAAGAAAAAGATTGCAGAGAATGATGGAGTGCCGGCAGAAGTGAAAACTTGAATATGAACGTTGTGCATTTTTGATATTTTTAAATGGTTAGGGAATAATTTTGCACGAATTGCTTAAAATGTTAGTATGAAAGTTCTATCATTTATGAACAAATATTATTTTTATATCAATAACCTGCGTTTGGCTTGACAAGAACTCGCTAAAGTAAGACCACGTGACGGCTAGGATCGTCGTCGTATTATCTGTACAACGAACATTGATTGTCTACACACAAAACTTATTTTAAAGATGGAACAAATAGAGTAATGTTTGTTGATATTGTACCAATCTATCATGTAATGGTAGGTATATAGCGGCGTATTATCCATTGCGAACCCTTTGCTCTGCAAAAATATCTAGGCAATACAAAAACAGCAATGAATCTACGATTTATTTTAGATCTTGCACCGTCTTATTCGCGCCTGCGCCCTGCACCTTCCTACGACCTGACGATCTGCGCGAGCTTAGAAGTTTTTACCCATTCCAAAAAAAGTGCGCAATGCCGTAAAAAGCTTTCACTTAAAAAAGAATAGAAATTGAATAGAGTTTGATTTCAATACATGTAGTGGAAAAGTAGAGGTAAGAGAGTAACAGTTGTTAAATCAATTAGATACTTATGCATTTTAATGTTTTGATTTATAAACATTGCGGCTGTCAGCAATATCCAAAACAATGTAAATTAGGGATAGAAAGTATCTTTACGCCCATATCCCTGAAAAAGTGGACAGAGGGACAACCAGGGCACAATGTGATAGGTGGCAAGCCTATAGACAATCAGGCACATTTTCAATTCCGAGCAACCTTTTTATTATTAGAAAACTGGAAAAACCACTTTTTCTTTTTGTAAAACAATTTAAATTTGATTTTAGCGGAAATACGATTGGGTACTTGTTTCATTTTAAAATATCCTTTTGACCATCCGCGAATAGGTCTGCAAACGAGTTGTTTTGCTTAAAAAGGTGCTTGAGATTTGAAATTCAAATACTGCTCTTGATGTAGTTAAAAAAGGGTAACTTTGGTTTCAATTTTTCAAAAAACATTGGGATATGGGCATGAAGATACTAAGTGCAATTTACTCAAATTTATTTTTTTCAATATTACAAATAAATTTTAAACTTTTGTTAGTCTTACAAAATTTATTTTACTCATACGCCAAGAAAACAATATTAACTGTTAGTAAAAACCCAAAACCTAGCCACAGAAACCATCAAAACTTCGCCTTTTTGTATTGCTGAAAAAAGAGAGGTGAATGCTTGTTCACACGTACAGATAATAAATCTTAATGAAATACAGGGCGTGGGTTTTGACATCAGAGAACGGCATTGCGACGGTGACGCGTGAAAACTTCTGGAACACGCATATGTTGATCTGTCATGTTGAGGTCAGTCAAAATTATATTATTATATTATATTATATTATATAACCTTTTTAACCAAGTTCGCAAGGAGAAGGTTATATGTTTAAAGTCGATACTTAAAAAAAGATTTTCTTGCCTGATTCCACGAGGAGAGAGAGGCATAGGTGCTACCAAAGCATTTGAAACTAGCCGAAAATATCAACTCCCTTAATATGATAGGTGGCAAGCCGTTCGAAAACCGTGTACAACACGTCATATTCCGACCAATGTTAAGTTATGTTATTGTAATAATTAAATCGCGAGGCTTGGGTTCGATTCCCGACGGGGGTAGGCATTTGTGTGATGAACATTTAGATGTCTGCATTTCCGGGTCTGAGTGTTTATTACATATTTATTGGTATGTATTTAAGTATTTCTATGTAATAGTATCGTTGACTAACCCATAACACAAGCATATAATTTGCTTTTGCTTTTTACTTTGGGGTTAGATTCAATTTGTGTGACTTGTCCAGGGATATTTATTTATGATTATCATTAATTTTAGAAAAGAAGGGGGCTATTCGTTTAACGCATTTGTTTTTAATTATGCGAAGATACTCAGTCCCACAATGTTATATGTGACAAATCTATCGCCACACGAGCGCATGTCCAATAATTTAAAGTATTTTTAGTAGGAATTTGAGAAAACAATTTCTTTTGGTAAAGACAAAAATTTCAACTGAGAAATTGAATTTCTAACCTTCGTCTCGAAGCTACGATTTTCTGCCATTTTTATGTGACATATCTTGATTTTTTCAATTGCTTGTTAAGTAGAAAGAGTATCGTGAGCAAGAAAAGATGGACAGCGACGACTATGTCTCGAGTCTTTAAAGTCGGATGTGCTATTTTGTTATCTTTTTAGAATGTGCGAATTTTTTTCCCAAGCATGAAAAAGACAGGACAATACCCTCCACCTCCCATGGCCCTACCAAGGCTATCTTTCCCATGCACTTCTTGACTCCCTACAAGTTTTTTTTTTATCTCAACCTATTGTCCCTTTGACCTTCCCCCCATTATGGGGCGGTCTGATCCTTCCCAGTTGGGAACGACGTCACAATCACGGCACTTGTTCGCCGACTTCCGAACTGCCTAATCAGCCATCTGACGTTTGAACCTCAAGGGGTCCGCGCCTCCTAAACCATGCCTGCGCAAATCCCGCGAACGGCCGGCATGAAAAAGACAGAAAAAAATATATGCATTTACTTATTTATCTTCCCATAATACAAGGCCTTATATTGTTGTATAATGGAAAGTTTTTTTTATAAGGCCAAGTGTGAATCGGACTCGCCCGTAAAGATTTCCATAACATATATCAGGGATATACTCGTATACTGAGAGAAGCAGTTTGGCAAAGTCGGAAATATCCGACTTTTTTAATGTAGGTATATAAAAAAATATGCATAAAATTATATTTTTATTTTCATTTGATGATATTAATAGTTATTTCGGCTCGTTTTATGAAATAAACAAAAAAACTCAATTTTCTAGTACCGACTATGTTACTTAATTAAATATCGGTAATGCCACACAGTACATTTTTTAATATTTAGCAGATAGGTTAAAAAGTCGGTAGTACCCAAACTAAGAAGCTGCATAAAGCACATTGCCTTCGAAAAATATTGATTAATGTTATAATAGTAGCAGACCTTTGAAAATTTGAATTTCATATTCTATTAATATTATAAATGCGAAAGTTTGTATGTATGGATGTATGGATGTTTGTTACTCTTTCACGCAAAACCTACAAAGCCCATTACGATGAAATTTGGAATGTAGGTAGCTGAAGACCCAGAATAACATCTAGGCTACTTTTTATCCCGAAGTTCCCGCGGGATTGGGACTTACGCGGGCGAAACCGCGGGGCGCAGCTAGTACCATTATAAACTACATCTGAAAAGAATAAGCTAGATTTTTAATTGCTGCTTTTAACTGTTCGAACGGTTTTTTTTTCTATGTTATAGGAAGGCAAACCAGCAGACGGATTTCCTGATAGTAAGAAATTTATGCCGTCTAGAGACACCAAAGATAGTAATGGTGCGTTGACAACCTGAAGCCAGGATGTCAGGCCTCGAGTAAAAGTAAGTTACGGCAGGAATAGGTAAGGCGGTGGTACCAATCCGGGCGAGTCGCTGCGAAACTCTACCACCTAGTCAGATGTCACGTGTCACGGTGTTAGTGATAATAAGCCTATGCTCGCCTTTTACGAGCTGCCTGCCAAGAAAGGCAGATGGTCTATTCTGGAAAGGAGCCCGGACCACCACGGGGAAAATACGTTTTGAGTATCTAGTCAAGTTGTCATATTTATGAAATTTAAGTTTTATTTTTATGTAATTTAATGATTATGGAAACGTTACATTTCGTTCTATTTATTTTTCTAGAAAAGTTAACAAATGTCAAAAATTCAAGCAAATGTTGCTGCTATGGTTTCACGATCGGTATCATCCCCGCATGTTCATGAAGTAAATGCTGCTGATGCGGTCTCAAAACCCTCATCATCACTACATCCGCCACCCTATATATACAACGAACAGTTACAATTAGCTGATACCGGTGATACATACATCTCAAATTTAAATAGACTGTATTAATGACGATAAAAAGTCTCCGATGCCATCACATCTGATGCCAGTTTTGCCACATGAGTACCATAACCAATTTTGTACATAATTTGTAAACAAATCTTCACTTTTGACTGTTGACGATCTGTATGGAAATTTGCCTATATCTTGACCGTGACATCGACAAATATCCAATCCCGAGCAAGTGGCAACGTTATTTTTATGAGAAAATTGAAAATACATATGTAATAAGTTAATTGAACCAAAAGCCCAAGTTGTTGCTCTGTAAAAAGAGATGTTTTATTTTGATCAAAATACTTAACAATTTGGTAGGTTAGGTACCATACATGTTTAACAAATTAAACTTATATCTAAAATACAACTCAAACAAATACTAACCTGTAAAAAGAGAAACAACATTAAATGCTATTGCTCCAAACAATCACTTTTTATAAACTATTCACACTTTCTTAAATAAATCCACTAAATAAATTAATAGTCATTTCTCTTTATATTGCAGTTCAGACATCTTGTCAGTTTTCTCCCACCACAGACAATATTCAAAGCAAGCGCGGTAATTTTAAATGACGAACCAGAGAGCTTCATTTACATCTCCCCCTCCCCCTTAAACTACTGAGAATTATTTACCACCGGTGTAATTTTAGTAATGTGAAAATAATTTGATTCAATTTTCTTGCACCCTGTATCTATCTTATAAATTGAGTTAGATAATTTTTCTAATATTTTATATGGGCCTATTTTTATCTCATCTAGTTTTTTCCTATTTAACCTGTTCCAATTTTCCACATATACTAGATCACCCACTTTTAACTGACAATTTATCCTGTTCTTGTCAAATTTTTTTTATTGTAATTGTGTGATTTTATAGTTTTTTCTAAAGCTATCTTTCTATCTTGTAGTAAATCGTTTTTTGATTTTTGTGTTTTTAATTCATCTGGTAAGATATTAATAACTTTTCCTTCTAATAACTATACTGGGGAGAATCCTGTAACAGTGTGTTCAGTTTCATTATATTTTTGGATACATTCATGAGCTATAGTCGTCCAAGCCATTTTATCTTTCCTTTCATTAATTTTACATCTAATTTTGTTAACTATAGTTTGAAAAAGGTGCATTCACTGTGGTAAAGATAATGGTTATATTCTCGTTTTTTTAAAAACTTTTAAATTCTTTTGAGTTTATGCCTGGGTATTGATCAGATTTTTTGCTGTAAAGAATGGTTTGATTTTATTTTCTAATTGTTTCACCCCTATATGACAATATGTATAATGTATATTTTTTATTATTTCTTTACTTAATTCTTCCGTGAGTATAATTTTTTCCTTTTTTTCTTATTCTTTTTGTGTATACTTTATCTCTTAATAATAGTTTAGTTTTATGAAGTTTTATAATTTCATTTTTCTCTTGATCTTTTTGTATATCTTCTAGTTTAATAAAATTTACGATTTTTAAGACTTTATCCTGGTTCACGTGTGGTTCTAATACAGGGTTTCTACTTAAGCTGTCTGCTTCTAAATTGTCCTTTCCCGGTGAATATATCACTTCAAAATTGAATTGTGATAAGTAATAAGTGAGATCTCCTAGCTCTTCATCTGTTCTTGCCTTAATATTTAGTTTTTCTAGAGGTTTATGGTCTGAAAACACTTTAAATTTTTTTCCTATGAGCCAAGGTTGCCAGTATTTTACTGCTTCTTTTATTGCTACGCATTCTAAGTAGATAGCTTTTTTTCGTTTTTGACTATCATTTAATTTTCTCGAAAAATATGCGCATGGCTTCTCTTCTCCATTTTTTTGTGGTTGTTTCAATATAGCCCCTATACCTTGTATGCTAGCGTCTGTATACATATGTATTGGCAAATCTGGATCAAAGATCTCTAATATAGGTCTTGAGCAAAGCATATTTTTAATTGTATCAAAAGATTCTTGACATTTTTCTGTCCAAGTAAATTTTTGGTCTTTTCTTAACAAATTGTGTAAAGGTTCTAATATGATTGATATATTTGGTATGTATTTTCCATAGAAGTTAATTTTACCTTAAAACTGTCGAACATTTTTTTTTGTTATTGGAGTTGGAAAATCTTTTAGGGCTATTAGATTGTCCTTAAGTGGACTGATTGCATTATTTTTAATTATGTGACCTAAGTATTTTACAGAATCCTGTGCAAAATTGCATTTGGAGAATTTTAATCTAAAGCCCTCTTTTGAGATTGCTTCTAATAGCAGGGTTAAGTGTTCAATGTGTTCCGTGAACGTCCGGAAAAATATTAAAATGTCATCGATGAAATTTACTGTAAAATTAGATAATTTATGTTTCCTAATAATACTACTTAATATTCTTTGAAAGATTGCAGGAGATGTTTTCAAAC
>NJDD01003285.1:217070-270757 GCA_002245505.1 Calephelis nemesis | reverse complement strand
TTCATTTATCTCAAAGTTATTACCTTGGTAGACTTAAGCTGAAATATTGCTAAGTTTCTTTAAAGTACAAAAAGTTGTTTTACAAATGCAAGTAATTATATGAATTTTATTTACAGTAAATTCAAACGTTCAAAATGAATACAGTCCCGGTGGCATTGAATAAGGCGGCTATGCGTAAATATGAAGATCTGGAAGTACCGTGCGAAGCTGTTCTTGCCAGCTACGTCTGGGTTGACAGTACTGGTATAAACCTTCGTTCCAAGGACAGAACATTCGATTTTGTGCCTGAAACGAACAAAGGTAAGATATTGAAATGTAATATAATACTTACATACCTACATACATACACAATCACGCTAAGTCCAGTGTATGACAAGGCAGGGAATATCAAATTGTGTAAATACCTCTCTACTTTTGTACTTCGGTACAGACTTGAGACATTTCCGAACTGGTGGAACTGGTACCACCGCCATACCTTTTCTGATGCTGTTCAAGTAGATCTTTTCCTCTTCCAGTTGGGATTTTTTTTTAATATGTAACCTATCTATCTTACTTTTATATTTAATTCTGTTTAAAATATGTCAACTAGATATTTTTAACTTATTTATATGTCTACTTATTATTTTTTGTTATATCTATATATATAAAAGAAAGTGGTGTTAGTTACACTATTTATAGCACAACAAAGGCTGAACCAATTTGGCTGAAAATTTATGGAGAGGTAGCTTTAAACTAGGAGAAAGTTATAAGATTTTTTTTTCTGTTCGACTACGAGGAAACTAGGTAAAAACTAAAATCTTAATTTTCCTATACAAATGTAAGCTATTTTAGCCTAATGATTTAAGAATCATTAGTGGTGCTATCTAGCAACAAAGTGGGTGCATTATGTTTCTCAAAGTTTTTGCCTATATATTTTTAACTTCATATCCATGTTCCCTAAATATGGGACATACGAAAATGATGTGCTTTACTGTTTCTACTATTCCTGGTTCACATGACGACTTCTCCTTACACTTAAACCTGATCAAGTGTGACGAAAATCTTCTGTCCCATTTTTCAAGAGTTTATGTCATTAATTGTCTCTTGGTGAATGAGACAGGAAAGTATTGCTATTTAGTTTTTAGTTCACGAACTACATTTTTGGCTAGTTCGTCAGCTCTATCCTTGCCAACGCTTTCGTTCTGAGCTTTGACCCCAAAACAGTAATACTAAATAATTTTATTCGACACATCTTTTGAGATTCTTATTTTTTATTTAAAAATTTCTTTAGCACGCGAGCGAAACTACGAGTAGAAGCTATTCTTGGCACGTGATTTTTATTGCTTACCATTAGAATTACCATAGTGCTTTTTTTGTCAAATCTGGCAAACGAACGAGGTGTTTCAGGTAACGGTAAGTGAATCTCCGCTCCTATGAACAGCCCACGTATCACCAAAGAGATAGGCAAAGGTACAACCACGGCATCCACGTCTAGACGAAGACACTAAGTCCCATAATGTGATAAGTGCCAAACTTATCGCCAACCGGTCACATATCCAATCCAGGCAACGTTATTTTTTTAGAAAATAGAAATTACTCATGTTTTAGTTGCCCAACTGAAGCCTTTTGAAGGGAAATCCAACACCGGACCGCTAGGCCGAAGAGGCGATCCGTCCGTCCGATCCGTTTAAGCCCTGTATATCGTAGCCTCTGTATATATAGCAATCAAATGACAGCTTGATTTTAGAGGCCTTTGACTCTGATCCATTGTTCCGAGCCGTAGTAGAGGAGCTACTACTACGGCTCGGAACTTGGGCGTCGCTATTTTTTGGGCACGATATAGTGCAAGTTTACCTATCATCCATACCATCACGGCTGAAACATGTCATAATGGTGGCAGGATGTGTGAGGCGGTGTCTACATGCGAGTGTTATTTTTTTACCCTTACAAACTTTGACTTTTTTTATTTGAGAGGTCAACAAACAAGCACACGAGTCTCCTGTCTGTAACAGATAACCGTGGCCTAAAGACACCATAGATGTTACAAACGCATCGCTATTCTGTAGCCAGGATTAGACCTATTTTGCAATAATAAAATAGAGTAATTATGGCGACAGGAATGGAGGATTGGTAAATTGCTACACAGCGCTGTACAACCAATAGTCATGTTAGTGATGACCTATATTTTAACCACTACTCGCTTCGAAAGAACTACGTGGCAGAAAGGCAGATGGACTATTGTATTCAACGGACCTGGACCAACACGGAAAGACCCTGTTTCTATGCTAGTGCAAATGTTACATATAAAAAAGCACATTATTTTGTTTTTAGACTTGCCCGTGTGGTATTTTGACGGAGCTAATACCGGTCAAGCTACTCCGGATAATTCGGATACGTTTCTGTTTCCGGAGGTGATATATCATGATCCGTTTCGACGTGGAAACCACATATTGGTTTTGTCAGACACATATCAGTATAATTACCAACCTACTCGTAAGTATCAAACAACATCATTAATACAAAGATAATTTGTGATTAAAATTTAAACAAGTTAAGCCACAAATTAATAGGCATGATAGTTCACATGTACATCCAATCCCCATTATCCCATCCTGTCAGGATCTCTTATCCTACATCGACTCTTGAAACATGGGACCATTTCATTTGATTTGTGTGTAGTAAAAAAGTGCTGCAATGCTAGTTTAGTGAAGAAGCAGGCAGCACGTGATGGTTAGAGACAATAGTCGGCGGTCGCCTACATACATAATGGATGGAGTAGTGTAAAATGGAATAAAAAATTTAATTTATTTATTTGCTGACTATGTGTGTTAAAAGTTGTTGAAATAAAAACTCCTTAAGCGGCGTTGCGCACTTTTTTTGGAATGGGTAAAAACTTCTAAACTCACGTCAGGACACGTGACCTGAATACTAAGACAAAAATTCATAAGACAGTGTAGGGTGCTTGCGCGAATGTTGGTGTTGTCATGTTTGTGTACGATAGCGCAAAATATGAATATTGTATTCTACCACATAAATGACAGTACTTTCATACTGATAATTAAAGCAATTCGTTCAAAATTGTTCCCTAACCATTCCAAAATATCAAAAATGCATAACGTTAAAATTTAAGTTTTCAAATCTGCCGGCCCTCCCAGAGTGCAACCCGTCGTTTTTACAAAAATAAATATTTGTTTATAACAACATATTCTACCACATTGTGGTGTGCAAATATTTTTAAATTTATACAAATTTATTATTTTGAAAATATCTTGTTTTAATTTTTTAACAAAACTTTAAAATGTGGTTAAGTTTAACCCTCACTTTCATAAGCTAACGAAGAAACGGCAAAACAAACTCTTCGGCAATCAGAATTAACCGTATCTAACTTGAACTGCCACCGTTTCCAAACCTAGCCAGTCAGGAGAAGAAACTTCGAAACAAAGTCCTCGGTCACCACGAATAACGCTCGCCTTTTACGAGCTGCCTGGCACAAAAGGCAGATGGTCTATTCTGATCACCAACACGAGGAACACGAGAAACGAAATCAAATGCTTTACCCATATCCAAAAATACAGAAAGTATTTTTTTTCTATTCAGACGTTCAGTTATTTTTTTACCAGATTAAAACACGCATATAATGTAGATCTTCCTTTCCTAAATCCATTATGATTATTTTTTAAAATTCATATTAATGTAATATGTTAAATTTAAATAAGTTACTGTAAATTTTTCTTGAATTATTTTCTTGAGTATCATAGAAACAACTGGAACTAATCTTATAGGTCCATAATTTTATTGTATTATACTATATACAATAGTATCCCCTTTTTTAAATAAAGGCTTTAGAAGTGATTTTTTCAAACGTTCAGGATATATATTTTTTTTTAAATGATAGATTAATTGTATTGCAAAGGTGTTTTGATATTACAGTTGCAACATTCTTTAATATTACTATGCTAATATCATCATAGCTTATAGCCTTTGTGTTTTTCATACAATGTATGATTTGAATTATATCATGCTCATCTACAGGTGTCAAAAGCATAGTTTTATTGCGATTGGCTAATACATGGGACTTAATACAACATGTAAAGCTAGGCTGATCTGTAGTATATGTTAAGTCTGATTTATAATAATACTCATTAAAATGTTTACATATTGATTAAGTGTTAGTAAGAATTTTCTTATTCGTTCAATTTCTTTTGAAATGCACTTTTAATCAAATCCCATGAGGCTTTGCATTTATTGGATGACTTTTCAATATATTTCAATGACGCTTGTTTTTAAGATTCCAATATACATTTAGGTCATAAGTTTTTATAACATGTATAAGTTATTTCCCATTTTATTACAATAGGAATATCGATACTTGAAGTATAACTGACGTTTTATTTACAAAACTTTAAATACCTTTACGCAGTATGCCTTTAGATAGCTATTTATTTTTTATTGACTTATTTGAAAATTTAATTTGAACCTTTGGAAAACATAATTCAAAAATTAAATTGAGATGTTATGAAATTCATTGAAAGCTTCTTCATAATTTTGTTTGTTAAAAATCTCAAAGCTTTTAAAGCTTAAAGATGACAGGCACTTAATAAAACGTTTTAGAATTTTCTTGCCCAAACAGACGCTTTGTCTCAAACCAAAAATTTCACTTTGGCTTATAATTTGAGACTGGTTTAACGTCTACTTGTATACTTTGAGCAGTTTCATGATCATATAAACTAAGAGTATGAGTGTCCGACTAAACATTATCTGAATCACTAGCAATTAAATCTAAACAAGCCTGTTTCCAAGTTGATTTAAGAATGTGATGGCATAAATTGTTATTTCTTAAGATACATAGCCGATTAATGTTTGTATGTTTTGAAAACTTGTAAAAGGTCTATAATCCAATCTTCGCATAAAATTTTCTCTTTGGAGTTTTTCATAATATTTTCTGATAATAATTTTAAACTTTTAAGAAATATTTCAGCATTAAATCCCCTCTGTGGTCTAGTGGACCAGGTGTTGGACTAGACTGCATGAGGTCCAGGGTTCGATTTCCGGGTCGGGCAACAAAAAAGAAATTTGTTTTTTCCGATTTTCTAATAAGAAAAATGTTTCTCGGGATTGGCTATGTGCTTGGTTGGCGATAGGCTTGCCACCTATCACATTGTGGGACTTAGTGTTTTCTACTTCTTACCTCTACCTACCTCAGCCTACTTCTTCGGGGATATGGGCGTGAAGACGCTTACTTACTTTCAACATTTGAACTAGGTGTGCCATATATACATACAGCTATAAGATTGTAGTTTAACATTTTTACTGCACAGCATTCAAAAGAGTATGGTATGTGTATTTGTAAATCAAAAGTTTTATAGTGAAGATCTTTACTAACTGACATGCAGATGCCACCCCGGCGCTGATTACTGCGTGAGAAATAAGAGACAGCCTCTATATCCATCGCGTTTAAAATTTTGTTCACTGCCTTGTTTTAAAAAATTTAAAGAAAGAGATGCGTGTCTCTGATGGTTGGGATCTTAGGGCACGTATACTTAATACGGTATACAAGACTAGTACCTGATCCTCCAGCGCAGGATACCGTAATAGCGAGGACTGCCGCTATGGTGGTAAACGGGGAAGCTTTTACACAACATTCTACCCCCTAATTTCTGTTTTTAAAATTATTTAAAGATTATTATAAGTTAAACATTTTATGAAAAAGTGAATAGTAATATCTAGATCAGTAGACTTCGAACTTTTATCGCTACTAGTGGTCGCCTAAATAATAAATTTTAATATCTTGTTGATAAGAACGCCATCTTTATTTCTCAAGACCAATTACTGAACTTTATGAATAGTTAGTGCGCCATCTGTGATCTTTTATCGTTATCATCAATGTATTTGTGTGTGTCAAATGCATGGTAGTGTGGTAATGTTTTATTTATTGATTTAATGTACTTTATTAGCATATTATTAGCACTCTGCACTTCTCCTACACATAAACTATAAGTGTGCCAAATTTTATACTCCTGCGTCCTCGCAATTTCCGCAAAAAAGGGGTCAAAGTTTTTGCATCACGTATTAATATATAGATTCCCTTCTTCACTTTCCATTCGGTAAATAGAGATCGTTGTACTAAGGTATTAGTAAAAGAAAAAAAACAACGAGATTCAGACGTTTAATTTTATGTTTAAAAAGTTTGTCTATTTATATTCCGACCGAAAGAACTGCGAAGGACGTCTTTTAAAACGTATTGGTGTGAACGCGAAGATAATTATTTTTTGGTGAAATTGCCGAAAATAAAACGAGTTCTATTTCGAATCTCGTGTACAAAAATAAATTTTAGCTTTACAGATCAAAGTCCCTGATGTCAATAAAAATGATTGCGTTCGACGGATGTACGGGAACACACACAATAAATTCATTTATAACACACTCTCGAAAACGTTTCCAAATGCTTTACATTTTCATGAAAACAGTTCAAAGTATCTTCACGCCCATATCTCCAATAGGTAGGCAGAGGCAAATCCAGGGTACCTAGGACTAGCCGAAGACACCAAGACCTATAATGTGATAGGTGGCAAGCCCATCGCCAACCGGGAACATATCCAATCCCGAGCAACATTTTTTATTAGAAAATTGGAAAAACCCAATTTTCTTTTTTGTTGCTCGACCCGGGATTCGAACTCGGGACCACATGCAGTCAAATCCAACTTCTGAACCGCTAGACCACAGAGGCGATACACAGTTCATGACATATTAATGAATATACTTTGATGTGTTTAATTATTGTGAAATGTGTATTAATTTGCCGTATTCCATTATTATACTCACATTACAATTGGTTTTATAATTAATATGTCTGCCTGTAAATATTATCTGGAATTGTATGCCTTCAGTCTGTTATTTTAGGTTCTTAATAAATTAAGGTCAATGGCATATATATAATCAAGTTTTTGGTGTAGTAAATCTTCGTGCAAATTTATAGTACGCAATTAAAATGTGGGCAGATATTATTACAATTTTTTTAAACTGGACTAATTATAATTTTCAAATTTATTAACGATTAAAAAAAGTATCTTTAAGCCCGTTTTATAGTAGGCAGAGGCACAACCAGGACACCCACGACTAGCCAAAGACATTAAGTCCTACAAAGTGATAGGGGGCAATCCTATCGCCAACCGGGCACATCCAATCCCGGGCTACCTTATTTTTGTCAGAAAATTGAAATTATGTAATTTCCTAATTTTTTGTTGCCTGACCCGGGGGTCGCACCCGGGACCTCTGGAAGTTAAGTCCGACGCAGGACCGCTAGACCATAGAGGCGATAACGATTTTATTTTTCTTAAATCAAAATTGCTACGGAAATTTACAGGTTGATACTGTTGCTTGATGAGAAACTAGTAATCAAATAAATATGTTAAATAAATTATTATATGCCCTATTGAAATATAAAAACTAGCTGCCACAGCGAACTTCGTCGTATGAGAAATTTTATCGAAATCGGTTCAGTAGTTTTGGAGTTTATTGTGAACATACATCGTGACACACAAGATTTCAATAGGGTCTCTATTGAAATATTTTCAATGTATGAAATAAAAGTAGAATAATAATTTTTTCTTCTCGAAATATTTTAGAGTTTGATTTGTGCCAGTCTTTCTGTAGTGTACTGTTCGGATTGGTACCACTATCTTACTTATACCTGACGTGCATATATATTGTGTTAGTGAAGTCCCATAATTATGATTTTAGCAACTAATCATCGCAAAGGTTGCATTATACTGTGCGAGAAAGCAGAGGTAGAAGAACCTTGGTTTGGTTTCAATCAGGAGTTCTTCTTGACGACTTCGGATAACAGGCCGTTAGGTTGGCCTCCTGGTGGATTCCCTGCACCGCCGGGACCCTATTATTGCGCCATTGGAAACAATAAAATTGTTGCCCGAGATCTTATGGAGGCTTTCTATCGGTAAGTTAATGACTTTATTTACCTTTAGAGATCAGAGCTGGTTACAACCGGCTGGTGACCGTGACTTGTGGCGCTCTTTGAGGGAGGCCTATGTCCAGCAGTGGACGTCCTCCGGCTGATGATGATGATGATCAGAGCTTAAAGATTCATGTTCATTGTGCACATGAAACGCTGAGTATGCAATGTGTGATGATCCTCGTCGTTAAATGTTTGAAGACTTTTTTTACCTGCTGCTATATATTTCGTTGATCGCATTCACAAAAAACATCGCCTTGTTGGTCGAGTGGCTAGCGTACTCGCCTAACTACATCAACCAACCGCGAGGCTCGGGTTGGATTCCCGACCGGGGCAGGCATCTGTGTGATGAATGATGATGATTCCTGGTCTGGGTGTTATTAAATTTATTCTGGTATCTATTTAAGTATTTCTATGTAATAGTATCGTTGACTAACACCCATAACACAAGCATATAATTTGCTTACTTTGGGGTTAGATTCAATTTGTGTAATTTGTGCAGGGATATTATTTTATTTATTATCATAGTAGGATAAGGGGAGAGCTAAGTTGAATTTCATGACCACATTCCTTGGGTGTTATATATGGGTGGTAAAATTTTTTGTCGTGTTGGTCCGTCCACTCTGTGCATAATAGTCCATTTACCGTTCTGTTAGGCAGCTCGTAAGAGGCGAGCGAAGGCTAAATGGCCTTTTCATGTCAGCTTTATGATAGTGTCACGTTTCAGCCCGGTGAGTAGGGTAGCCGCCAAATTTTTACGTTAAGCCTAACACCGCGGCTACAGGAAGGCGACGCACTTGTAACATCTATGGTGTCTGGAGGCCACGGTTATCTCTTACCATCAGGGGAGTCGCAAGCTTGTCGGCTGTCTCTTGCCATTAAAAAAAACTCATATTTTCTGGCGCCTCATCCCTTGTGTACAACATATGTGTTTGTGTTTGTATTTTTTACTTAGCACGGTACTTCTAAACATACGACTGGGTAATATTTGAGTAATGGCGTTTTCAGTCTTTAACATATCCTTGGTGTTACTGTTACCTACGGATTTCATCCTGGATAACAGTAATCATTGACAATGGTAATTTTAATTACATTTCCCCGTTTGTCATCTAATCTTACCTTTTATAAAAAACAAGTTTCTAATAGAATACGGAGGGTAGGGCATGGCGAATCTATAAATAAAATATATCCTTGGTAGACATTCCACGCACCTCTTTTCTTCTTGCAAGACCATAACTGTAATCTAAAGTGCCTTGTGTAGAGGTCTTCCAATAAAACAAATCTTGCTTATATCTTCAAATATATTTACTGATTCAAAATTGTGAGACGACTGTGGCCTACTGCCACCACGAAACTATTTATATAATCTTATCTATCAACATCGAAACATCTTTTACCGGTCAACATGACAATCAAGCGAATATTCAGATAATTAAATTAACAATGTCAGTACCGGCGATTACTTTATGACAAAAACAAATGGTTTAAATAAAAGCTAAAATAAATACTTGTTTAATAAATACAATCCGATGTACAACTAAGACAACATGATATAAAATAATAAGTAATACACTGGATACATTCATGATTGCCAACACTTATACTTTATTACTTAGACCCTACCCTCCCAACGGAAATCAAAAATGGCAAGCAGTAATAAAGGATCTTACACACTTTACGTAGCGATTAGTTTGTATTGTGCGCCGAACAATATATAAAAAAAATACCTAACTTTCGCATCTCGCGTGAATGGAAGGAACGAATTCGCTTATTCTTTGTTTGTTCTGTTATTTTTTGTCAGAAGAAAGTTCGAAATAAAAATGTGTAACTTTATTTTCAACAATAACAGTTAAGACATGACAAAACCCGTCGGGTCAGCTAGTAACACAATCAATACATACATACAAATATAAGCGTGAAACATGAGCTACTAGACCGGAGTCGTATAATAATGGAGGCATTTTACTGTTTTATTTAATTAACTTAATCTGAAATGTAAGCCAGGATAAAATTCCATGTTAACCATAAATAACGGCGATAAAGATAAGGAAGTGGTTTTCGCATGATACCTCGACGAGGGTCCTGTTAGCTCGTAACTTACAGCTGCTTTATAATTTATGGAGACGCTTTTATTTGTATATTTTTAAAAATATTACTTCCCCCGTGTTGGTCCGGGCTCCTTTGTAGAATAGACCATCTGCCTTCCTGTTCCAGGCAGTTCGTAAAAGGCGAGCATAGGCTTGCCGTCACTAACCCCGTGACATCTGACTAGGTGGCAGAGTTTCGCAGCGACTCACCCGGATTGGTACCACCGCCTTACCTATTCCTGCCGCCATAACGTCATGTCGTGTTCCGGTTCGGAGGGTAAGGTAGCCGGTAAACTTACTTTTGCTCGAGGCCTAACATCCCGGCTTGTGGTTGGCAACGCACCATTACCACCTTTGGTGTCTCTAGGCGGCGGGAATTTCTTACCATCAGGAAATCCGTCTGCTTGTTTGCCTTCCAATGTCATAAAAAAATACCGTTTAGATAATCGTGACGTCATCACCATAATGAAATCATCGTGATATCGTAATGAGAAAATCGTGACGTAATGAAAAACATATTCATTACGTCACGATTTTCTCAACGCTTGCTCACCATATTGAAAAGATCTTGAGGATTGGTAATAACTTGACAAAAACCTACTGAAAAAGTACGTAAAAAGTATATTTATATATACTATATATATTATTATAGTATATTTATATATATTATGTTTAGCGTATTTAAACAGGTAAGCAAAATGTAAACAACACGTAAAAGCCATGTTTTAGGGTTTATATTAGCCAAAGGCCAAAAAATGGAACAAATATAGATTTGTCATATCTGTATATTCATCCGTATTTCACAGCTTATGGGGTATCACACTTATGGATTTGATGAAAAAAAATTGGTTCCAAGTATGGGGAACCCTAAAATTTATTGTTATTTTTTTATTTTTGTGTGAAAATTTGTTTTCGGAATACAGCTAAGTTTTAGCAACAAAGCTCTCTTAGTTTCATAGAAGAAATGGCGTACGGGTAGTCAGAAAGACATGACGATTACATAACGGTTCCGTTTTTGGCCTATGGCTATGGAACGTGTAAAATACGAGTAAGCTGAATTCAGTTGAATCTTGAAAGTACGTAACATTTTGATACAATTTATTAAAAAGTTTTATACGATTTTGAAAACTAAATTCATAAAGAAAAATTCTCGTACAAAACTCAGAATGAACATTAAATGTAATTACCAATATTATCGAACATTCGAGTACAATTATATCACGTTTCTCAAATAGGTCCATAAGCTTCGAAGCATGAATTCAGATAATAATATGTACTTTGTAAACGATAATATTACTGTAGGAGTATTAATTTTCCAGGCGATACGTGACCTAAATTTCGACATAATTTTACAAGAAGTGATGCTTAGAAACTATTTTCATATGTGAAGTTCATTCAAGCATTTCATTTTTACTCATTCATTATTTATATAAAATGCAAATTTGTTTGAAACTATTTGATCATACCAGCTGCGCCCCGCGGTTTCACCCGCGTAAGTCCCAATCCCGCGGGAACTCCGGGATAAAAAGTAGCCTATATGTTATTCTGGGTCTTCAGCTACCTACATACCACATTTCATCGTAATCGGCTTTGTAGTTTTTGCGTGAAAGGGTAACAAACATCCATACATCCATACATACAAACTTTCGCATTTATAATATTAATAGGATAGGATTAGCGTCTATTCAAATACTTAGCTGGATGAAGGATACCAATTCAACAGTTCAAATTGTAATCACTAATCATAGGTGCAAAAGCATTTTGGAATTTCCTGGACTCATTTACACAAACGAATATCTACAGACACTGAAATGATAAAAGCGGTGCGTTGGCGTCTGTAGGCTTGAAATCAAGTACTCAAATATTCTGGTATTACACTATTTATTTTGTACTTTTGACCACCTCTTTGGTCGAGTGGCTAGCATACACGCCTAACTATACCGATCAACTGCGAGGCTCGGGTTCGATTCCCGACGGGGGCAGGCATTTGTGTGATGAACATTTAGATGTCTGCATTTCCGGGTCTGGGTGTTTTTTAAATTTATTCTGTTATCTATTTAAGTATTTCTATGTATTAAAATCGTTGGCTTACACCCATAACACAAGCACATAATTTGCTTACTTTGGGGTTAGTTTCAATTTGTGTAACTTGTCCAGAGATATTTGTCCAGGGGATTTACTTTGTTATAATTCTATGAACTTCATAAAAAAATATGCTCATTTTCGATTTGGGTTTTGTAAAAGTTTTCGCGCTTACATTTAAATGTTACTTTATGAGCTTGTACTTATGCATTACGCTCGCAGATATGTGAAAGAATGTGTTCTAGATGGCTTATAAAAAGTGTTTTAAAGAAACACTTTATTAAAACTGGAATTTACATAAAAAATATCAAACACTGATTATATGTGGACTATACTATAAGCTTGGTAACTAACTACAGTAATAATGGACGCTGAGTGCGGAAACCACTTGGAAATGCATTTAGGTATAACCTCTGTCAGAGGGAGTGATTTGACAATGTCAGCATTAAGTCAATGGAAGAATTGGTCATAACAGTTCGAAGCCTTTTTCATATAAGTTGGATGCCAAATAATAGGGATTGAATAAGTACCAGTTTGGTGATAGGTAGCCCACCTACCAGTTTGGGAGACTAAACATCTTTCGCTAGTCATGAATATGAACGTGAAGATGTTTACTCCATTTTTAATTTAATTGGATTTACACTAAATGAACATATCTTAAAGTTGGATAATTTTGTTAATATAAACGTAAACTATTTCGTTTGAAAACAATATCATTAGATAATTGAAATTGCTAAAGGTATCGTCTCACTAACAACAAAAATCAAATATAAAAAGTTTGTCAGTATTTCCCTGTAACTTGCTGTAAAAACATATCTGAATGTTTTATAAACATATGTCACCACGAGATTAATAGCTAATTACTATTATGTACATGTACTGTCTAATATCAATGGTGAATACTTTATTCCTAGATTTTGACGCGCTAGTTAGTTGTACTATTAAGCATTTAGTCCTAATTGGTCCAAACTAAACCTATAGCTACAAGTAATAGATAATATTTCCCTGTTGCTTCAATAAAAACTATTTTTGACTGGCTTTGTAAGAATTCGAACGAATTGATATAATAACCTCACCTATCTCCCGACGCCAAAATATCAGTACTCGTTAGAGTCATGTTTCGTTATGCTGAGTATGGCAACTAACAAAAAGAGTTAAACTTACACAAGAGGGCAAAATATTCTATCTTTAGATGTACAGTAGGTACATCATATTTACATATATTTTTTGAATTTAATAAAAAGCTATTTTTTTCTTACTTTTTGGCTTGTTGAATACTTAACGGTTTGTTTACTGCAACGTCTTTTGATTTCTAACTAATAAACTTATAGTAAGTGTATCCGTATTCTTTTATTAACTTCCATTATGATTTCCGTAAAATGTGGAGCGACACCGTAGTTATAAACAAAAAGTTCTCCTCGTAATTTTATATCAAATTAAGCCTAACAATCTATCATTTCTCACCAGAATGTTGTTAATGTATCACAATGGCACGTTAATTTTCAGATGTAGCCTTTATGCTGGCGTACGAATTAATGGAATTAATCCCGGTACTACGCCATCGCAGTGGAACTTCCAGGAAAGTATATTATGTTACGAATTTTACAGTATACACGCTCTATTATGGTAAATCAATATAATATTTTAGCTTGGAAGTGTGTATGTTTGTGTGTATGTTCCGTTTTCATGTGCAAATAGATTAGATATTGAAGAATATAGACCACCTTTTCTCAATATCTCTAAGGGCGCCTGTAAGGAGATTTAAATATGTCAACTTCACTGATAAACATTATACCACATAGATCAAAGTTGTTACTCAAGTTTGTGTTAAACTCAATAACTTCAAAACCAATAAAATCAAGAACCGCAGTTATTTTCAAAAACTACCAATCGATTTTATCTATAATATTTTCATATTTCGCTCCTCTTCCAACTATCTTATTTCGGCGAAATGTGAAATCAGTCTTTTACATAATTAAATGTAGAACAATATTTGTTTATTTGTTTGACCAAACTTATTTAGTTATTTGATTCAGACAGAAAAAAAAAATATTCACCATTTTTTGTATATTTAGGCAACACATCATGCCTTTAAACCCACTTCTGTCAGTTTTTTTGTTATGTATGTTAACAAGGTTAAGAAGCAAAGTCTTTTATAGACAAGAAGAAGTAACCTTTATAGATACCTTATAGCCATATAGACATTTACAGTTTTATGAAGGTAGTTATACAAAACACACAGGCAACACAAGACGAGAACAAAAAAAATTAAAATGTCACCCATTTTTACTTCTTTTTTTTATTTATGTAATTACCTTAATTTGAAAACTTAATTTGTAAGATAACCAAAAACCTCGAAGTCTTTACATACACTCCTACTAATTCTTCATGCATACAATATTACTAAATTTCTTTATTTGAAAGCAGTATTCCCATACGAATATGACTTAGGAACCTTTAAGAAAAGAGCGTACTCATTACTTAAAGGTTGGCAACGCATCTGTAATACTTCTGGTTTTGCGGATGTCAGTGGCCGGCGGTGATCACTTTCTATCATGCGATCCACTCGCTCGTTTGCCTCCTCTTATATATACATAAAAAAAGTTTACTCTACTACTACTACTTAGTTAGTAAGTAGTTTTGTAAAAAGACATGTATTTTGGTACAAATAGATAAATAAATGTTTGAATCTTTCAAAAGGGGATTAACATTACCGTCTACGATTGGCAACACACCATTTTATCACCATTTTATCTATTATTATTATGTTTATTATCTATCGTCGCGGCCGCGGGCCATAATATATTGGTCATAATTAGGTTACTGGTTGGCTTAAAATTTCAGATTTTTATACAGATTCTCAATATGTTGTTTTAAAATCTAAATTTTAAAAATGTTAGCACGATGCGACGAGTTTAAATCAATTAGTGTGAACTAAATTTACTAGGAGGATACTTAAATAACGTTTATAACGCAAACGAATGTAATAATCAACAGTTAATTAATATTACAATTTATTTTTGTATATTCTAAACGCCATTTTTCTGTCTGAGGTCTAAGCACAGACTCCTTAATGGTCCTAGTTGTCGATGGTTTAATTAATTTTTTGATTAGTCCGCACACAATTTCTCTTAGTGTTGCCAGTCAAAAGGTACTTCACTCAGGGATGCCAATATTAGTGTTTCCGTTTATGTATCTTCCACACACATTAGTTAGTAGTTGCAACAACATTAACTACTTTGCTTTAGGTTGGTCCAAGTCCTGGTATAAGAGCAGCAGATGACTTGTGGATGGCTCGCTATATATTGTGTCGGTTGGCTGAAGAATATGGAACTGTGGCCAACTTTGAAGCTCAGCCGGTAGAACATTGGCCGGGAAATGGAACGTTCGCTTATTTTTCTACTAAGAACATGAGAGAAGAAGATGGGATATTGTAAGTAGAACATTGTTTAGAATGGAATGAAATGAAGTGGTATGTTGGCGGGAAACGAAACTGACGTACATTAATAATTACTGTTATTATAAAAGCGAAAGTATATTTGTATTTTATTTTTTTACGTCACACCGTAGTAACATTAAAACATTTTTTGTGAGGAAATAGTTAAGATGCTAGAGTATAACATGTGCTAGTTCTTATCCCTATGAACAGGTTCCCGCAGGAGACCTAAACAAACTAACACAGGCAATATTTAGTATAATATACACTATTAATTTCTGTACCAGGCACACGAATTTGAGCAAATACTCCGACTGGCTTCGAATCACGATATTACAATTTCATACAGCATACACTTAAAGCTTGAAAATCAGAGTTCATACACTTGGTTGACTAGAGAAATCTTCCCTTTTCTATCCATGCGCTACGCTCCCTCAATCCCCATTTATCTCCAGAGTTTAATTTATTAATAAAAAATAATAATTTACTGTTTTAATAAAAATAAACCAAAGTTCTCCAAGGTTTAAATTGGTATACACTATGTCAGCTTTACTTTACTCATACTTAACTTCCGCACTCATAGACGTCAATTATCGTTCAGTCAGTCATAAACTATAGATATAAATATAGATAGATTAAATGGTAATATCGTCTCTGAGTGTGGCCGCCCGTCTATGTTTATTAATATGAAAGAACATGTATTAAGTGCAATTCAGCGTATGTGAAACCGTGGACTTATGCTAGTATATCTTAATACAAAAGGGCGGTAAAATGTTAGCAGTTTGTTTTCAGGTCATAAAACGTATCTGTAATTTTCACAATCCAGTGAAGCAAGATAACACGCATTTGTTCCATAGTGACCGTACGCTCTCAAAACTGATAAAACTTTTCTCGACTTTTCGGTATATGGGTAGTGCTGAGCAAGTCCAGCTTTCATATTTTGGAAAAAAACTACTTTCCCCTGTATACTTAGAAGTACAATTTTATATTTTAGAAACGCTCGAGTTTTACTCGACTGTCACGTGAAGGGTCTTCGATACTAGCGGTGATGTATGGCGGCGTCCGACTTGACTTCTCGAGGTCCTGGGTACGATCCCCGGGGCCGGGTATCAAAAAAAATTAAAATTTGTATTTTCAATCCTCTCAATGTTCTTTCCTTTACTCCTCCGAAACGGCTTGACCGATACTCATGAAATTTTGTAATCATATTGAGTAGGTCTGAAAATCGGTCAGCATCTATTTTTCATATCCCTAAGTGACAAGGGTGACTTACCACATTTTTTTAAACTAAAATTACATTAGAAATTACATGTCGGGTCAGCTAGTTTACTAACAAAAATAATAACATTGCTCGGGATTGGATACATGCCCAGTTGGCGATAAGCTTGCCGCCTATCACATGGTGGGACTAATGCCCGTTTTCACTAACAAATCTTAAAATTTAATCCCTTAAATGCATTTATGAGACACCTAGCAAGAATTAAATTTTCACCAATGACTAAGTGACACTTATGTTCTTAGGTGCTCTAACTTAAGGTGACAGTTACTGTCAAAAGTTTACGATAATTGTTCTACAGTGAAAAGTGGTCTTAACCGAGTTTTAGAGAATTTAAAAGAAATTAAAACAGTAGAAATGATTTCTAATTCAAATTTTCTTAACATACTTTAGTGTCTTCGGCTAGTTGTGGGTTTCCTGGTTGTGTCACTGCCTACCTCTTCGGGGATTTACCCATCTTATACTATTTAAAACAAAGTACTTATTTACATTTTTATACTTACGTATTACGAGCTTCGTAGTTTATTGTAAGCAATTTTAGGGCTTTAAGGCCCTACACTTAGTCAGCCAAAAGAGCCACACGCCTGCACTCCCCCGTTCCATGATTACTATGAAATAAGTGCGATCTAAAGTAAATGTCTGAAGCGACAAATCACTATTTTTTACACAATAAAAGTAATTTGAAAAAAAAAACATAAAAACTGAAACGATTATTTTTAAGGTATCTATCTATGTTATCACTTATCTATGTTTATGTTAAATCTGGTGTCGATATTTTCACAAATGAAATAGACAGTTGGGTTTTGCTTTCAAAGAAGGGTTAACTTTTTGATTTTTTTCTATCGAGTAAAGTGAAATGAATCGTGATTTAGAAACAATAGTCTTATAAAGCATATTAATGTTAATCTTGTGTATTTTTGTCACCAAGATCCATGATTATTTTGTATAAAAAAAAAACTATTATATTGCTGACGTATTATACCCATACCCTTTTTAGCATACATGGACCCTTTATGATCCGTTTATTCGAAACAGTAATTTTAAAATTTACGACTATGTTAGGGCAGACACTTTATATTAAGCCCCTACGGTCCGTTAGTAGTTTAAAGTTACTTGTATACATTGATCTTCAGCTATGCCATACGTGTGGTGTGTATCGAAGGATCGTAAATACTCTACCAAGGGCATCGATCTTACACACAAGTGATAAACCTTAAGAAATTAAATTTCGTAAAAAAACTATTCCTTAAGTAAATACATTAGCATCTTACTCGCACATTTATTTTTTCAAGTAACACACGGGTATCCTTGCGGTAAGATGATGATAAAGACACCAAAGATGTTACAGGTGCGTCGCTGTCCTGTGACCGGGTTGTTAGGCCCATTGTGCAAGTCTACCAGCTACCGAACTCGTGCAGTCTAGTGGTGGGAAGTATAATGTAGTCAGAGTGAAAATCATATTTAAAATTTGCGTCTGTATGGTATTATAACTGAACTTTTTTATGCATGGGAAGGCAATTTAGAAGACTATTAAGGAAATAATACTGAAGAAGAGAAATCGGGTACGGTATCGAATCTCATATATTGGCAACGTTGGGCATGTAAGTTGGCTATTCGACTAATAAGCGATCTATATCGTCACTGTTGTGTCTCCACAGGGTGATTGAAAGGGCAATAGACAATTTGGCCCGACGTCACGGTGCACACATCAACGAGTACGACGCCAACAACGGAGCCGACAACGCAAGACGTCTCACTGGGAAGAGTGGGATGCCACACATACGAGACTTCACAGCTGGTATGTCATTGGTTATTTATTAAACACATACTCCGTGTACCTACATTATTTTACTCCGTGTTGGTCCGGGCTCCTTTGCAGAATAGACCATCTACCTTTCTTGCCAGGCAGCTCGTAAAAGGCGAGCATAGGCTTATCATCACTAACACCGTGACATCTGACTAGGTGGTATAGCTTCGCAGCGACTCGCCCTGATTGGTACCACCGCCTTACCTATTCCTGCCGCCATAACGTCGTGACATGTTCCGGTTCGGAGCGTAAGGTAGCCGGTAAACTTACTTTTGCTCGAGGCCTTACATCCTGGCCTCAGGTTGGCAACGCACCATTACCATCTTTGGTGTCTCTAGGCGGCGTGAATTTCTTAACATCTGGAAATCCGCCTGCTTGTTTGCCTTCCTATAACATAAAAAAAATACACACATAATACCAGTAATGGGGTACCTACATGTCGTCACCCAGCATTAAACCCAGCATTACTCCTAAATAAATACGTATTGATAATTTATTGTAGGGGATTTTGTTATCTTTCATCATGTATATTTTCTTTTATGATATTGGAAGGCAAACAAGCAGACGGATTTCCTGTAGGTAAGAAATTCACGCCGCATTTAGACACCTAAGGTAGAAATGGTGCGTTGCCAACCTTAGGCCGGGATGTTGGACCTAGAGCAAAAGTAAGTTTACCGGCTACCTCACCCTCCGAACCGGAACATGTCATAGGCACGGATAAGGCGCTGGTACCAATCCGGGTGAGTCGCTGCGAAACTCTTCCATCTAGTAGGAGGTCACGGTGTTAGTGACTGTAAGCCTATGCTTGCCTTTTACGAGCTGCCTGGCAGGAAGGCAGATGGTCTATTCTGCAAAGGAGTCCGGACCAACACGGGGGAATTATTTATTAATATAATTATTTATTATTTATTAAACACATACATGATACCAGTAATGAGTTCCTACAATATGTCGTCACCTAACAATATACCCAGCACTACTCTTTTATACAGCAAGATTTTTTTATCACCATCCAAATTTTTTCTGGGCATAAAGTATCTATAAATAAGTCCATTTATGAAAAAAAATAGGTATCTAGCAGGTAGCTATCTAGCATGTAGCTATCTAGCATGTCAGAGCACTCAGCGCGTAGGTACGGAGCGCGCGCTGCCCATAAACATCAATATTTTGCGATGTCATATCATAATATTTAGTATTGAGGGATACTAAAAGAAAAAACACGTATTTAATTATTTTCACTTAAGATCAACATATTAAAATTTGGATGGTGATTAAAAAGTCAGGGTGTATAAATACGTATTGATAATCAATTATAGGGGATTTTTTTTATCTTTTATGACGTGTTTTTGTCCTAAGTAACTTAAAAAATGGTTTAATGCTATACGAATACATAATAAACACATATTATTCAGTAATACTTCATACTATTGAAAAATGTACCTAGTCGTCATCCGTTTATGTTCCAGTAAATTTCCATCCTATGCGCATGTGTAAACTTAAAAAATGTCAAATTTAAATAAAATTAAAAATAGTATCACCACGCCCATAGCCCCTAAGCCGTAAGCAGAGGCACAACCAAAGCACCCACGACTAGCCGAAGACTAATCCCCCCACAGTGTGATAGGTGGCAAGCCTATCGCTAACCGGGCACATATCCAATCCCGGGCAATTTTTTTTAATTCATAAATTGGAAAAAACATATATTCTTTTTGTTTTTTAGAAAACATGTATCTTCAATTTTCTAAAAAAATTTTGCCTGAGTTTGGATATGTGCCCTTTTGGCGATAGGGTTGCCACCTATCACACTGTGGGGGGATTAGTGTCTTCGGCTAGTCGTGAGTGCTTTGGTTGTGCCTCTGCTTACGACATTGTGAGACTTAGTCGTTTCGACTAGTCGTAGGTGTCCTAGTTGCGCCTTTGCCTACCTTCGTTGATATGGGCGTGGAGATATTTTTTTATTTATTTTTTGTTCATCCCGAGGACAAACCCGGGACTTTACTAGTTTTCGAATCGCACTTTCAAAAATTTTGCCATTGGGACAATTAGGACATTTTACAAGTTGATCAAATTTAGAATTGTACTTGCCACGAATTGTCAATTTTAGGTATACTAGATATTGAATTGAGTATTCTACGATTGAGCTCCAAAAACACTTTCGTTTTCATCAGGTTGACCAGATTAAAAACTTTGTTAGTATATGCTCACAATTTTCATTAATTCAACGTGTATCTATGTATTGGATTGGATTTTTATATATATACACTAGCGGTCCGCCCTGGCTTCGTACGGTTATGAAATATACTAAATCTTCCTCTTCAATCATTTAATCTATTAAAAAAACCGCATCAAAATCCGTTGCGTGGTTTAAAAGATATAAGACAACAAGCGATTTTGTTTTATATGTAGTGAAGAGTCGCATGTTCATTATTAACTGCTTCTGGCCTAGAAGATTGCCGCCTTTGGTTATACTATTTCGGTATTTTAGACATTTGGGTGAGCAAATGATTTGTTACACGGATATTTTTATTAAACATTTTTTAAATATTAGCTTTTTTACATATTTTTGTTCAGCTTCATTTATAGAGTGATCAGTGCACATTTCTTGCAAATGTAAATCAACAGTCGGTGTATTGTGGGTGTCAATTTTAAAACTAGAGCGGCTGTCCACTCGTAATCACTGCTGGACCACATTTGGTCCCACCGTTGTTATGTGCATGTGTATCGTACGTGTGTGTATATGTGTGTAGATTAACGCACGATTTTGTATGAACTCCACAGCATTTCGGAAACACCAGAAAACGTGTCTTTTACTCTTACAAAAATCCCTAAAAAGTTGAGTAGTTTACGAAATTTAATAATTAAATACAACAAATAAAATAACTTGACCTCATTGAATAAATGAAGAAATAAGATTACAGTTAACCTCAATAATTCATTCAGGCGTGAATTTGAGCATTCTGCTCTGTAGAACTCGAATTTCTGAAGATTGATCTCTGAGGAACAAGATATTCCAACCTATTTAGATTACAATCCGCAAATCCCAAGTGTTTATTCATCCAATATATTTTGTAAGAGCAGTTACCGTGTTGACGTTAACTCTAGTATTAGGATAAGACCAAATAGTCTGTTTATGTAGCGCGGTTACGTTCGAACGTTGAAGCTTGTAAATCTGTGATAAATAGAGACATTAATAAATAGAGATTACTAGGTGGTAGAGTTTCGCAGCGACTCGCCCGGATTGGTACCACCGCCTTACCTATTCCTGCCGCCATAACGTCAATGCTTGCTGTTGACGGTTTCCGGTTGGAGGGTAAGGTAGCCGGTAAACTGACTTTTGCTCGAGGCCTTACATCCCGGCCTCAGGTTGGCAACGCACCATTACCACCTTTGGTGTCTCTAGGCGACGTGAATTTCTTACCATCAGGAAATACGTCTGCTTGTTTGCCTTCCTATATTATAAAAAAAAAGACACTTTGTGTGTATCATGTAAGATAATACATGTAGGGATCAAATTTAATATTAATTTGAGCAGGTTGCGCGTTGTCAGTAGCTACTTAAAGGATAGCGTAACGCTGTAACAGGGTTATTAGTATTTTGTCCATTTGTAGCATTTTTATGTGATAGAAAGTAAAGTTGTAACTATTCTTCAGTGGCTTTATAAACATGAGGGAATATTAGGCATTTTTTTATATATTATAGGAAGGCAAACAAGTAGACGGATTTCCTGATGGTAAGAAATTCACGCCGCCTAGAGACACCAAAGACGGTAATGGTGCGTTGCCAACCGGAGGTCAAGATGTTAGGCCTCGAGCAAAAGTAAGTTTACCGGCTACCTTACCCTACGAACCGGAACACGTCCTGACGTTTTGGCGGCAGGAATAGGTAATACCAATCCGGGCGAGTCGCTGCGAAACTCTACCACCTAGTCAGATGTCACGGTGTTAGTGATGATAAGCCTATTCTCGCCTTTTACGAGCTGCCTGGCAAGAAAGGCAGATGATCTACTCTGCAAAGGATCCCGGACCAACACGGGTGTATTTACTATACATGGAAAGTAAAAACCTTAAAAATTCAATTTTACTAAATCGAGGCAGTCATTAACAAAATGCTTCGATCAAAATAATTAAATTAATGTTAATTTAGTTTATCCAAATATCTAACTAATTTTATCAACACTTACACAATACTCAACACGTTAGATCTTTGAGGCTAGCTTAAACTTCTTATATCGTAATTATTAATGTAATGTTTAATTATTTTAAATTTTGTTTCATACATTTCACAAAACTAGCTAAAATGTATGGCTGTTCAACATCTTCAGATCTATGTTATTATAATTTCTAACAAATTTTACAACTTAATGTTGGCGGTAAGATATTACTAGACATACTAAGAATGTGCAAAGTACGAACTAAAGTTCTGTATTTTTTATGGTTATTAAAAAGCAATATCCTAAAAGTAACTAACACGTCATCTGGTTGGCAATGCACCATTACCACCTTCGGTGTCTCTAGGCGGTGGAAATTTCTTACCATCAGGAAATCCGTCTGCTTGTTTGCCTTCCAATGTCATAAAAAAAACACGTGTCGCCTATAGTCATCAAAGTAAGAAATGTTGCGTTGTCAACTTGAATCTAAAATCTCAAAAATAGTAAGTTTATCTCTTCAGTACATTTAACGGTAGACTTACTCTTCGAATCACGATTAAAATTATTTGAAAGTTCAGGAAAAATATAATTATTAAGAACTCTGCTTAAGAAAATGTAGGAAACAATATCTTAAAACAGGGTATCTTAAAATACCGACGGCTCAATTCAGAGTAACATTACAGATAACATCTAAATGTTTGTTGAAAGTTAAGCAAAATTAGGGAAGCTTTGGAAGTAATGTTTGTTTGTGACTAGACCTTGTAATTTCTTGTTGTACTCGCTAGCTTCAATTTTGGCAAAGTCACATTACTGCAACTTTATTAGAGTTATACAATTATTTATACATCTATGACCTTTTCTTTAACCTTTGCAAATCCATCATGGATACCCACCACTTTTGGGGGTAGTGGCGGGTTATGTGAGACTCCTACTCACTGGAACCACACTGTGTCCTCCCTTTCGCCAGGTACCGGGGCTGTGGGGACGCTTTCGTAAACTTCCAGTGCCCCGGCGTCGTTAAATCTGACGATCTCTATCAGGCAGCCCCTCTCAACAGGGGGCAGCATTTCGTCAGAAATGGTGCACGGAGACACAGCGTGCACAACAGTGGCTACAGGCACCCCCGTACCTGCCACAACCCCATCTTGACCGGGCAAGCTAGATGGAAAGCCCACCCCCGTCCTTCGCAGACTTGAAAGCCGCCAACCCACGTGAGTCATATGGCCCACCACCCTATGTCCGCTCCTCGTGTCCCCTCTTGGACAGAGAGGGGTACTGAGGAGCGCCCTCCCTGGTCCGCATTGGTTTCACCGGGGCCCCGGCTCGGCCCCTGTTACTCAGCCCCCCCGCCACGACAAAGCTAGGACTCCAGGGGGGATACTTCTATGACCCTCCTCCAACCACATGTTACAAATTTCAAGGTATTCGTAATATGTTGGTTTGATAAATTAAAATATGATGATGTGATAAATACAGCCAAGAAACAAGATTTAATTCGTGAAATATGTGACAAACGAGCAAGCCTAACGGGAAATGGAGACCCACAGTTGCGTTGCCGTCCTTTTAAGAATGAGATAACATTTATTATTACTTAAATCCGTATCGATTATTAATATCGGAATCGGTAAAAAGAACAAGTCAATATTAGAGTATTTTATGTGTTTTATGCCAATGGTTTAGTTCTGACACTGACCTTCAGAATTCATGATTGCTTAACGTTTTATGTCCACCGCTTTGATGCATGGCAATCTTCTACCGTGCAACCCTGAAGGAATTTCTTATCTCGTACAACATCCAGGCGGCAGGATCAGTTTAAAAAACTACCTATAAATAAGCTTAAAAATGTATCAAAGCAAAATTATGTCAAAAAGGCTATTCTCAGAGTATTTGGAAGATGAACATGCTTGGGGATAGAGATTTTAATCTCCCACTGCAATTTGTAATGTAATTTGTTGTACCTTTGATTTTAAGTTAAAATCAGATTGTAATTTGTATTTTTAAGCTAGATTATATTGTAAATATTATTATTGAAAAAAGACATTTCGCCGGATCTTCTCAGTGTGAGGCCGCGAATCCGATCCGGTGGTAGTTTAAAAAAAATGTCGACGTGCACAAATGCCACTTTTATGGTTCATGTGAATAAAGATTATTCTAATTCTGATTCAGTAAGGTGGTGATTTTTACCTTGGAAACTTGCTGCGGTAAGCATCACAGTACTCTATTACCAGTTGTCCCTATGACGATGACTTTTAGTGATGGTTATTGACGACAATTGATGATGATTGTTAACGTATACTCGCTGCTTACGAGCTGCCTGACTGGAAGGCAATGGTGTGTTCTAAACAGAGGACGAGGGCAAAAACTAATTCAGTACATTTTCGGGATTACTCTCTAGTCGCTAAACTTCAGTTAAATTTGTAGAACTCTTTTCATTTTGTCGAAACACGGTTTGCCACTTAGGTGTATGGAGCACCCCAGCCAAATGTGAAAATAGATTTCAAGTACAGTACTGTCAGGGATTTCATCTGAAAGGCAAATGGAAGAGATTTATGTGGCAAGGAATCATATTGAAATGACTAGTATGGCAAGACTTTATGTTCTTGGAGATAATATTTATATTTACCGTATAATAAATATTTTTTATACATTGTTATTTAACATAGTTGTTCGAAATCTGAAGGTTTAACTTGTAAGTTTACAAATAGGAAGAAAAGATTATAAAGGAACATGTTAAAGTTTGCCTCTGTGGTATAGCGGTCAGGCGTTGGATTTGACTTGTTGAGGTCCCAAGGTCCATTCCCGGCTCAGGAAACAAATAAAAATTTGAAAATGTAATATTTTTTCAATAAACTTAACATTGCCTGGGACTGAATATGAGCCTGGTTGGCTATAGGCTTGCACTTATCACATTTTGGGACTCGAGTGTCTTCGGCTAGTTGTAGGTGCCTTGGTTGTGCCTCTGCCTATCTCTTCTACTTTTTTTTTGTTAATGTTTGCTAGCGGAAGACAAGAAGTAAATATAATATAAGAAAGTGTTTTAGACAAAGTTTACACACCCCTTTAGAAAAGATTCCGTATTACATCGTTAAGGCCAATTTCTTACAGACAGACAGTATCAAGTTCCAAGTGTTACGAACTTTGCAGACCTGTCTAGCTTCCTTCCCATTCATTACTTTTCCATATACGGTTTGAGATACTGTAAATATCACTCTCAAATAATAGCCCCACGGTTTGGCCATAGAATATCAACCTTATTCTTTCTGAATATGTGAGACCATACACATTCGCATTGTATATCTGTTTTGTCAAAGTTTTCATTCACCTACCAATAATTTTTCCCGACCGAACCAATGGAGCAATAAAATGCCCTCTAATTTTTTCTCTTTCATCACGACTTATTTCTATGAAGTGAAAGTATCCCCGTAGTAGTTTTTCCTCGTGTTGGTCTGGACTCCTCTGTAGAATAGACCATCTGCCTTCCTGTGCCAGGCAGCTCGTAAAAGGCGAGCATAGGCTAGCCGTCACTAACACCGTGACATCTGACTAGGTGGTAGAGTTTCGCTGCGACTCACCCGGATTAGTACCACCGCCTTACCTATTCCTGCCGCCATAACCTCATGACGTATTCCGGTTCGGAGGGTAAGGTAGCCGGTAAACTTACTTTTGCTCGAGGCCTGACATCCCGGCATTTGGTTGGCAACGCACCATTACCACCTTTGGTGTCTCTAGGCGGCGGGAATTTCTTACCATCAGAAAATCCGTCGGCTTGTTTGCCTTCCAATGTCATAAAAAAACCAATATATCCCAATATCATGCAAATCTAGTCTGGGGCCCTGGGGACTTAAAATCTTTGATGGTGTAAATTTTCTGTTTTGAAGCATAGTTTTAGAAAAAAATGTAAATTTTGTACAACTGGATTAAATTATATAAAATACTTGTCTGTTACTATGCATTATATATAATACTTGCGGGCCGCCCCGTCTTTGCACGGCTATAAAGACTTATAAAGTGACACAAGGACAGAGGAAGCGACTTTTTTTATACTATGTAATGGTTAATTATTCAGCGAAATTCGATCCACCTGTTCATACTGTTCATACAGTTTACAAGAGAAAAAATGTAATGTTGTTTTCCTAGTTTCCTCGCAGTAGAACGTATTTTTTTAGTGTGAAGCTCCTGATATATAAACGGGTTCTAGCGAAAAAAACTTCAATACGCAGGCAACATTTAGTTTCTTGATCACGATACAAGAACATTTTATAATCTTCTGTTTCAAAAGCTGCTTTATAATTTATAATAACGATCCTAATCAACCAGTAACTGAATCTCAAAAGACTCAATTGCGCAATTTGTAACTTGGCTTTAAAGCTAATAAAAGCTTTCGTTTATCTTGATAATAAACATTTATTATTCGAAAGAACTTCATAATACATTTTCTATTTACAACTCTTTATCTCTAAATCTGGATCATAAGCAAATTCAAAATTTTGTCGAATAAATCTTATTTTCAAATCAGATACTTACTTATAACATAGCATACCTAAAATCTGGTAGATTTAGCAGAATATTAGAATGAGGCTTTTGAATATTGTAAAATAATATAAATACTTTACGATGATTTGCAGTTTGTTAAAGTCTACAAATATCTTTCTCATCGAAATGGCCTCTGGCTAAAACGTAACTTTCACTGGTAGTGAATATTTACCCTTATGTGTTGTTTAATAATAATAAATTTAATAGTGACAACATATTATGTTAGATAATATACACATGCATTAAATGCAAAGAAAACCAAAGTAATGGTATTTGAAAGGGAGGTAGGCAGTCCAACTACGGAGTTCCCTTGCCTAAATATACAGGTTATAAGCTAAAATATCAGTTATACATACATGATCTAAAAATAAAATAAAAGTCAATGCTTTCATTAACAAAATATTAATCTCAATCCAACAGTGTCGGGTCACCTTACTAAAGTCGGCCAAAAATCATGGTTGCCAGATTTCTGTGTGTGTACCTGGCAACTGACATTGTTGGGCTCGAACTGATGCTTCCTATACTTAGGCATCGTTATTTTTTGTGGTTTGAGGTTTGTTCTAAACACCAATGCCATATTTTTAAATGATAAAGGTTGAGTGAGCATTTTAAAGGTGATTAGAACAGAAAAACACTAGTAAATGTTAATTATCAGCAAAGTCCGTACGCGATTTCAATAAGCAACTTTGTCAACAACAGCGAGCACTGACGTTTTTAGGACAGGAAAAACAGGATGTTGGTAACAATCTGAGAGAGCTGCTGTTTAGAAGTAAAAGTACGATAACAAACGTGACTTTGACCTGGTATACTTACCGTGGTTGTTATTTGGTAATAATTTATTTCTAAAGATGACATGGTGTCCTTAAACGACGGTTATCTCTTACCATCAGGAGAACCGCCTTCTTTTTTTCAGCATTAAAAATAGTATCAATTTATATAAACAAATGAATAATAAATAAATATCTCTGGACAAGTTACACAAATTGAATCTAACCCCAAAGTAAGCAAATTGTATGCTTGTGTTATGGGTGTTAGTCAAGGACACAAATACATAGAAATACTTAAATAGATACAAGAATAAATTTAATAAACACCCAGGCCCGGAAATGCAGACATCTAAATGTTCATCACACAAATTCCTGCCCGTCGGGAATCGAACCCGAGCCTCTCGGTTAGTCGGTGTAGTTAGGCGTGTACGCTAGCCACTCGACCAACGAGGCGGTCAAATACTATATCAATATAGTATTTTGTATATTAAACAGATACTCTATCTATGTTTTTACCAGGAGTGGCGAACAGGTCCTGCGCCGTCAGGATACCGCGGCAAGTGTCTGAAGATAAGCGAGGGTATTTGGAAGATCGTCGACCAGCTGCCAGCGCCGATCCTTATCGTATCATATCAATGATGCTACGTACTTGTATATTTGATGAATAACGAACTAAGTTTCTTGAGATATTTTTCAATTTGTTAGTTTTGTGCTCTCCGTGCTTGAAAAATAAAAAGTTTTGTTTTTCTAAGTTTTATTTATAACTTCTCCATCTTTTATCACGGCTAAAGGCTAAGGACATTATGTCTTTGCAAAGTGTTTCATAATCAACTAATATTATAAAGCTGTAGTTTTGTTTGTTTGCTTGCTTGAACGCGTTAATCTTAGGGATTACTGGTCCGATTTGAAAACTTCTTTCATTGTTGCCCATGTAATGAGGAAGTCTAAATGCTATATATCATCACGCTAAGACCAATAGGAGCGGAACATCAATGAAGATTGTTTCAAAATCATAGTTTTTTTTTCTGTTTTATCCATATAATTGTCGGTGGCTGTTAATGTCAAGCGGCGCGAAGTTCGCTGGGTCGGCTAGTCAATAATGATAAATACATTTTCAATTAAATCTTCGATTTCTTCTTCCTTCGTCATTAGATGGACTAAGGTTTATTCTCCATGTGTTAGTCCGGGAAGCTTGTTTTGAATTGAGCATCTGCCTTTCTGTCGATAAACTATAAGAGGCGTTCACAGGTTAAATTGGGTAAAACCAACAATACCTCTGATGGTTGAATGCTTCACAGCAAATTTGGCCGCTATGTTGACAGTATTAACTATTAGGCACAGACGCGTTTCGTGCCGGGGGGTACGTTCTCATTGGGACTAATCATTAAGTTGCTTTCCAGTAATAATTCAAATATACCCGGTTTTTCCTGTGTTGGTCCGGGCTCCTTTACAGAACAGACCTTGCCTTCCTGCACAGCCAGCTCGTAAAAGGCGAGCATATACTTACCGTCACTAGCACCGTGACATTTTACTAGGTGGTAGAGTTTCGCAGCGACTCGCCCGGATCACTGCCTTACCTATTCCTGCCGCCATAGCGTCCAATGCTTGCCGTTAACGTGTTTCGGTTCGGAGGGTAAGGTAGCCGGTAAACTTACTTTTGCTCGAGGCCTTACATCCCGGCCTCACGTTGGCAATGCACCATTAGCACTTTTGGTGTCTCTCTTCCAGTAAATTCGTCTGCTTTATCGCCTTCAATTATCATAAAATATATATATATATATATATAGGTATATGAAACCAACATTTATTCGTTTCTTTTTTTATATGAATCTCTCCTCTCCTGGTAATAAGTGATCACCGCGCTCATAAACACCATAGATGTCGCAAGTGCGTTGCTGTCCATTGGCCGGGATTTTAGGCCTATTGTGTAAGTCTACCGGCTACCCTACCCCTTCGGGCCGAATATGACAGTCATTATGACGCAGAAAAATGAAGGACGGTAGATCCCTCCCCGGGCATTTCTCTGCACAGCACTCAGCAGGTTTTAAAATTTGTCATTAAAGATTGAAAACTTGAGTATTTTACCACATCAATTTTCATATTTGTAATATACTATCATCTATCAGAGACAATAAAGGAGTATTTGCAACAGTTGTAGTATTAAATCTTAAATTAGCACATTTCTAAATGGCCCGGTACTATCACCGACAGACGATGGACTAGCTTTTATTTTCATCATCAAGTTACATTTTGGAGTTTCTGTTTTCCTTAGTACAGTTCCAGACGGCAATTAGCTTAATGGGTTTCTTGATTATAATACACTCGTAGACACTACAGACTTTAATGGTGTTTTCCACTTCCACCTTTTCAATCAGTTTGTGTACTATCACATTCTCTAAATTAAAATCGTTAGAAAAAATATAGCAATGGTGACAATGTATATAAAGGCAACAAGACCAGGGGTTGATTTATTTATCTCAGTGACCAACTCAAAATGGATTTTGAATTTAAATACGCAGAATACAACATACAGCTTAAAATGGTATCCTTAACCTCGTGTTTCTCTTCTTTTTTCTGTTACTTTGTTGGTAATATACATATGGTATGCATATTATTTATATGTATATCCAATGTAATTTTATTTAACATGAATGTATTATTTAAAATTAAACATATTTATTACATTAGCATCAGTTTTTTTTATGAAGCCCTACCTTAGTTTTTCAAAATCGCCTCTGTGGTCTAGCGGTTCAGTTGTTGGACTTGACTGAATGAAGTCTCGGGTTCGAATCCCGGGTCGGGCAACAAAAAGAAAGTTGGGTTTTTCCCATTTTCTAATAATAAAATGTTGCTCGGGATTTGATATGTGCCCGGCTGGCGAGAGGCTTGCCACCTATCACATTGTGGGACTTAGTGTGTTCGGCTAGTCGTGGGTGCCCTGGTTGTGCCTCTGCCTACCTCTTCGGGGATATGGGCGTGAAGATCCTGAAGATAAATTGTCTTCTTCACCCTAAGGTTGTCTGGCAGAGATCGCTCTAAATTACTGAATTTGACTAGAATAAGCGGTCCATACTAGGTACTAGGATGTATAGTATAGGTAGGATGT
Source organism: Calephelis nemesis (assembly GCA_002245505.1). Taxonomy (NCBI): domain Eukaryota; kingdom Metazoa; phylum Arthropoda; class Insecta; order Lepidoptera; family Riodinidae; genus Calephelis; species Calephelis nemesis. The sequence goes on along the minus strand of NJDD01003285.1, from coordinate 239,568 downwards.
GTATAGGTGTATATGTACATCCCTACGCCAGAAACTTTCATTTCTTTAACATTATTTTATTAGGCTGCGTAACACCGCTTTTCTTGATCATGATTTAATTCAGAAGTTTAAGTCAGACGCGAATAAACTGATCTTGTTTAAGAATTATATTATGGTTTCTATTTGCGAAGTGATTTTTCTTTATGCGACTAAATTGATATTTAGTATTAAGTTTCAATATCCTCTAAACACCCAGCGACACGGCTTCAATTAACTTTATTTGAATTTCAATTCATAGTATGAATGTACTTCATTTATTGGGATTATTTTCTCCTTAATCATTTTTTTCTATGTTATAGGATAAAAGTTAATATAATATAACTTCGTATATGATGGAGATGTAAATAAATAGTATTAAATAAATATCTGGGGACAAATTATACTAATTGCTCTAACCTTAAACTAAGGATAAAATACCTACATGAGATATTGGTTGAAACAAGACTAATACTATACTAATACTTCATTTATCACTTTTATAAATCTTATACATTTAAATGAGCAATTCTTGTATATATATAATTGGAATCTCGGAATCGGCTCCAACGATTTTCATGAAATTTAGTATATAGGGGGTTTCGGGGGCGATAAATCGATCTAGCTAAGAATCATTAAAAAAAATACCAAGCAAAGCTCGGCCATCCAGATATTTTAACATTAAACACGAAATCTGGAAATACAGATCTATGTTTATAACACAAATTCCAGTTCCCGTCGGGAATCGAACTCCTGACACGCGGTTGGTACGCTAGCCGGCCAATGAGACGGTAACATATCTAACGATTGGTACCATGATTGATACAATTCAAATTCGAGAAATCAGTTCACCTATTTCTTCATTAGATTAAAAAAATATCAACGTAGGTACGGCTGAATATGATGGGGAATAACTTCATGTATTTAGGTGGTTCCAAAAGTATATTTTGTTACATACCCACACTGCGCCAATACAAATAAAGACAGACACTAAACAGGATGCATAAAAAAATTTACTACGTTTAATTTAAAAAATGTACTTTTACACACTCACATTACTGCGGTCATTCCGCGGGTGTATGGTCGCCGGTAAAAATACAGTTTAAATAAACAAGTCTACTTCATTTTTATTACAAAAAGTGAAACAAAGTTTTAAAATATCGATATCGTTATTGAATTAAATTCAACCAAAAAAATTATATCGATTTTATAGACATGTATGTAGGACCAATTATATGTCAAAATAAATAAATGTTCTCGCCAAGTCCTTTGCCTACTAGGCAGAAATGTCGAGTTTCAAGATTCATGCAGATCTGCTTAACTCCCTTATTAATCGTTCGACTTTAATTTAACACCAATCCTTTTTATTAAATATTATTAAACAATGCAATCCTAGTTAACGTTTTTCCTAAATTAGTAATGATAAAATTTGAACAAACATATCAACAGCGATGCACCTGAGAGTTGAAAGAGCTACTTTTGTCAAGCCTATTCTCCATTTTTATTTACTTGTTTAAAAAATGTTGGAGATACCTTAAACATTTTTTATTTTGGTTTCTACTGTATCTTTAAGTAAAGGTAGCAATATCAATAAAATAAATTACCCTATTTCCTTAATGTTTCTTATCTACTTTTTGTACATTGTTATCATATGTAACCTTTAGCATCAATGTCGTCGGCATACTGAATGCTGCGAAGAATCGCTTGACATAAATAAAACTCCTTTTTTTCATGTTAAAATATGTATTGGTATATGGCACAATGTTAAATTAACGAAGTGAAAACTTTATATACTTACACTATTTACGTGATATATTGTTATTGTACCAAATAACTTTAAATAATAATTATTATAATATTTCACTTAAATTATATCGATATCATGGTTTGTTCGAAACATGATGCCATCCCTATTTACAAATGAACACTAGAGCCAACGAGCAGAAGCTTGTAAAGTTTACAGTCTTTTTTATCTGTTTGCGTCACGCCTTTGTTTGCTTATTCAATATTTAGGTACGGTTGGATAAAAATTTACAATCTTCTTTGTTATTATTTCAATATTTCACAAATTTCTGCGATATGTGGAAGAATTTAATAATTGGCTTTTCTCCAATACGTATACCAGATTTATATTTATTATTCTTCAATGCCATAAAACTTTAATATTATGGTGTTAAAAAGCAAGAAAAGCAACATTTCTTGTTTTCAGAAATAGATTATTGAACTTTAGAACATTGATCGAGAAAAAGCAATTAAATACGCTATTGCTATTTTTAAAATATAAACATTGTGATTCTTTGCTATTTTTATACGATTACAACGCCCGGAAATGTTTTGTTCGGGAATTTCCTTGTGGGTGTTGTAGGTATGTACCTATAAGCTCATAGTCCGCTAGTATTTTTTTTTTACTTTATCTTATAGTCCAAACATTATGGTCGGACGGGTATCGAGTCAGTATAGTTTCGGATATATATATACGTGAGCTACGATTATAAATCTCACTTAAAATTACCTAATATTAAAATATTTTTCTACGTTAACCACAAATATTAAAAAAGGTAAATGATTAAAACTAAAAGTTTCGCAAAAAAATGTGTATAGGCGTCTGAAATTTGCTTAGTCACAAAAATAGAATGCGGTATACATTTTTAAATTTTTCTAAATTTTCTTTATACCCTGTTTGCGCTTCGTTAATCACACAAAATCTACTAATCGAGTCTAGTTTAATTCGCAGTACTAATTTAATCAAAACTTTAAGTTTGACAAAGCTTAAATATTAACTTCGCTGTAATTTGAACGTCTCGTTAGTTTAGAATTTGCGTCTAACTCTACCGGTAAACTTACAGGATCTGGGTAGGTATTTGATAAATTCATAAAATATATGAATGTATGTGTCGGAAAAATGATTTCGGTTTAGCCTAATATTATTAATAAAATTAATATTAAGAGGGCGAAAACGTTTTTAAAAAAGATCTGTTTTAAAAGTTGTACTGAAAATAACGGTAAAGAAGTTTAAAGCTTTGTACACGCATAGTTTGAGCAGAAACTATATAACATACTTAGTTAAACTTTTTGTTATTATACGAGTACCTACATACACACATACATGTACAATGGCAGCTTCTTTTTCTGTTTATTTTTTTCAGAGAGAAAACTCTTTTAATTTATGAGTTCGATGAATAATTCGAAAAGTGTGACAAGTTGTATTTCAAAAGGCGTATTAATCTTTTACTAAGGGCAGGCAAAGAATCGATAAATAACCGTATGTTTCATATTTTCATCATCCATGTTAACTTCTACAGTTCATCATTTAAAACAAATTCTATCTAAAGTTACTAAAAAATTAAAACTTAAATGGCGTAACCAGACTGAACTAATCGTGGAAAAACTACCATCTAAAACCGGCAAACATAAAAGATTGGAATATCTCTTTAAACTTAGACATAAATAATTTAATCGGAATTCATTTAAAATACGTCGTATAACTCTGAGCGGAAACTTTCCAATTATTGATTCAACTATTATGGCTGCAGGTATAGTTAAGGCGATGGTACCAATCCAGCCGAGTCATGGCGAAACTCTACCACCTACTCAGATGTCACGGTGTTAGTGACAGTTAGCCTATGCTTGCCTTTTAGGAGATGGCTGATAGGAAGGCAAAACCAAAGAAGCCTGGACCAAGACGGGGAAAAAGCATAAATCAATAAACAAATTATTTCATATATTTTACTTCAGTCAATATGTAAAGCTAGAAAAAAAGCTTTTATTAGAAAGCTACAACATAATTTTATGATTTCAAAGTACAGTCTGTTACTTTGAGTAATTGAATTACAAATATTATTAAATCTTTGTCTGTCGCTTCGAGCTTCTCAACATAATATAAAACAGATTATCAAAGCCATCAAAGGATTGCTTGAAAGGTGAAGTAATTCCCAGCTTTATTGCCAGTAAACAATGTACTTGAAACTTTGTTGCTCGTATTTTCAAATTTAAATAAAATTACAACTTGAAACTGTTTTACAGGGTGACAAATCAAACATGATACTTGCTAGTCAGTAGTCACGAATAACATATTTATATAGTGTTTAGAGGCGACGGTTTTCTCTTACCTTAAACAGAGCAGTCTGCTTGTTTGCTACATTGTATCATAAAAACAATAGAACCGTCAAGACCGTAAAGCGATCTTAACATACTAATTAAATTAGGTTGAAGTGGAAAAAGCAAGAATTTTATCCATACTTACTCGAAGCTTAGTAAAAAAAAAATGTTTCTTTTGCATCTTAATGATAAGTTATATCCATAGATTAACCACAGATTTAGGATGTACCTAAATCTATGGTTATAACAGAAAAAATTAAATACATTCGACCACGAACATTAAATGACATGTATATAAATGCTTAAACGTGAACATAGTCTAGAGCACAGATTATACCTCTGTCTAGAGCATTTACTTGTAATAGAACAACAAGCCGCACAATGATGTGTTCTATACTATTTCCATTTCTTTGTTTTCTCGTTGACAGTTCTAATTTGACAGTTGTAGTGTTGTGACCAAATAAGTAATGATATCGATCGTATACATTTAGTATATTTTAACATACATACATACATATCTTCACGCCAAGTCCCTTACGGGGTAGGCAGAGAGTATCGAGTGCCAGACCTCACGATCCTGACAAACCTGTCTTGCTTCCTTCACATTTATTAACCTTTTCATACAAACACGCCGGTTTTGGAGACGCTTGACACCACCCTCGGATAATATCCGATTGATCTGATCGTGAAATGTCAGCCTTGGTCTCCCCGGATACCTACATCCATCCACATTCGCATTGTATATCTGCTTTGTCAATCTTTCATCTGTCATTCTTTCCACATGCCCGAACCAGCGGAGCATGCCCTTTCACATTTTAACAACAACACTTTCTTTCAATCCCACTCTTTCTCGGATCTCACTGTTACGAATATTTTAACTAAGACAAATATAACAAAAACATTCAAATATATTATTTCAAGGTGGGAACACTCACTCTAAAGTGTATCACCCTTCACGAACTAGACGTCGAGTAGGCTCCCTATTTTGTTACAACAATAATTGTAAAAACCACGCCGAGCATTCGCAGGAACGTTACATTACATGACAATGCTTTAGAAGCTGAGCTTTTATCTGTATTGTACCATTCGTAAAAATGTTATATTACTCAGAAATGCTTTAAAAAATACTCTAGCATATACTAACCTTATAAAAACTACATAAAGTTTTCAAAACTTGACTATTATTACCTAGCATATTATATCCAAGGTGTTTCTCAGATTTCAACTTCGAAGTCCAAAATGCATTATTCCATTTGTTTCTTCACATCGCTCGGTCTCTAGTATTTCTTACAGTGTAAGCCTATCTTTAAAATCACAACGCAAAAAAATTGTGGCAGTCAGCTTCACTTCTTTTATCATTTTATCACTAACTCAACACTGACATTACCAGTATATTCAGTATATATCTTCATTATTGATATTCGTCGTTTATCACCTGTAGTAAATTGCTGTGCAGCAACTTTCCCAGGTTATAGGGATAGGGATACGTCGCCTTACCTATTCCTGCTGCCGTAATGACTCTGTCATGTTCAAGTCTAAAGGGTACGGTAGCCGGTAGACTTGCACAATAGTTCTAACATCCCAGCCACAAGACCGCGATTTGTAATACCTATGACGCTTATAGGATACGGTTGTCTCTTACTATCACGAAACCCGTGACCGTGTTCGCTGACCTATCACATAAACAAAATATTAAGAAATACACACCACAAAACATATAATCCCCGTGTTAGTCCGGGACTCCTTTGTAGAATAGACCATCTTGTAAAAGCAGCTTGTAAAAGGCGAGCATAGGCTTACCGTCACTAACACCGTGACATCCTACTAGGTGGTAAAGTTTCGCAGCGACTTGCCCGGATTGATATCACCGCCTTACCTATTCCTGCCACCATAACGTCTAATGCTTGCCATCGACGTGTTCCGGTTCGGAGGGTAAGACAGTTGGTAAATTTACTTTTGCCTAACATCCTGACCTCAGGTTGGCAACGCACCATTACCACCTTTGGTGTCTCTAGGCGGCGTGAATTCCTTACCATCAGGAAATCCGTCTGCTTGTTTGCCTTCCATTAAAAAAGCTCTAAATATGTAAATAGTGTATGCCAGTCTGTAACTGAGATTCAGTTTTAATAATTGTGCACAATAATCAAAAATTAGTCCGCAGGTTTAATTATACAAAGTGGTCTATCCCCAAAGTAAGAAAATTATGTTCTTATGTAATGGGTGTTTAGACAACGATATTAACATTAAATACTTAGAAAGATACCAGAATAAATTTAACAAACACCCAGATCTGGAAATAAATTTGTTCATCATGTCATACGTCTTAAATCGAACTGAGCCGTGGTTGGTTGGTAGAGTTAGAAGTATATGCTAACCCTCCGGCCAACGAAGCAGTCAAATATCGTTGGTTTGAACTCGGATCTACAACTATAAGCATATAAAATATCATCAAAATAAAAGCAGCGGTTTAGCAGTCAAAGCGTAACAAACAGACCAGAAAGATAGACAGACTAACAAATATTCAGATTTATAAGATTAGGGTGAACTAGCTTTTCCTCTGTTATGTTATTTTTTGGCTCTGCCCACATTTTAATGTTTTATAGGTAAAAAAATATGGGTAAAAAAACACTGTATTTGATTGACATTTAATGTCTGAATTGTATCATAATTATTTACATTTTTACATTGTTCATTTCTTAATTATACATCACATTAACTATTTTACACTCTGTTATCGCGTACTATGTTATTAAACTCGACAATTTCACTATTTGGAAATATATAAAGCTCTCCCACCCTCTCGTCGCCAACCGGCAAATCGTCTTCACATCTACCCATGGTTTTTCTTTTGGAAGTTTCCTGTAAGCTTGCTCTGAATGTGTTTCCATTTCTATACAATTCAAATTCTTCTGGCTTGTTTAATCTACAGAAGTTTTCATTCATCGATTGTCTGTTAGAGTTTTTTTGGTAAGGGCTAGCGTTTTTTGATATTCTTAAACAGTCGACAGGTGTGACATTAATCGATTTTCTTGCAGAGTAAGTGCCTCTATCATTTGTTGATCGGAAGGACAAAATCCTTGTACGATATGACTGTCCATCCTGAAAAAATAAATTTGCAAACATATCTATTTTGTAATTTGTACATTTTTCAATAAGTAGAATTTGTTTGAATTAACAACTTAGCAATTGTGGTAAAAAAAATGATTTTTGAAATAGTACTTTAAATTTTTATTTATAAGACCATTTTGCAAAAAAATTATAACAGTCACGTTAGATTAAAACCATGCAAAAACACAGAATTATTGGTTATTAATCTTTTATCAATATTTTTCTCACCTTGTATAATGATAAAATCTTTTTATTGCAACTATTATAATATGCAATTAAAGACTACTAGTAATTAAATTTGTGTTGTATTTTTTAATTCCTTAAAGCAATTTTTATGGAAATGGAATGCATAGTGTCTCAGTAAATTTTGAGATATCCGCCCAGAATGGTGTGACTTGTTTTAGAGGTCACTGAAAAAAAGCGATAGTAAAAACTCACAACATCTAAAATGTGTGTGTTTATGTGTCACGTGTATGTAAATATGTATGTTAAAGTGTGTACTTTTCTGTAAAATGAAAGACCTGTCATGTTAGACGTAATTTATAGAAAGTGTATGTTATAACTATTGTTAGTCTGGTCGAGAAGTGAGTTTTCTGCGAAAAATATTTCTTATAATTATGAAAAACGTGTCTATACAAATGTTTCATCTTTAGGTACTTATTGTGCCATTTGTAGATATGAAACGTTGATATTATAATAAAATCTTTCTGCCCTATTCAAACAACATTAACATAATAAATGATATCGTAGTGAACATTTAATGTAACCTTATTCGAATAAGTACTTAATTATGTCGATGAAACAATGGACGTATTTATTAGCTTCATCGATATAATTAATAAGGAACTCCTCGTAAATGACGTTAAGCCAGACAAGACCCTTTCGCACCGCACGATAACGATACGTACAGAGCCTCTACCATGAGTTTGTATAGATTACGTACGGTAAGTTACGTGTCGAAATCTATGACAATTTTGGTCTAAAAATGTGTTTCTCTTAGTTACCACTAGAGGCGCTGTTTAAAGTTTTCATACATATAATTGACAGCGACGGTAGCGAGTGTAGTAAACTTGACAAGCCGTAAACTCATGGTAAGGGCCCAGGTAGCCGTACGTACGATATCTATTCGTTATAATAAAACTATAAAACTTGTTTTTTTTATAGGATTTGTATAAGAATTTAAATTTGTAATATTTTATTATTTATATGTAATTTGTAATAAGAGTCAATCCGAGCTGTTTGTTGTTTATCACGCTTTTTTTACATTTATACGTTGAGAATTTGTATCCAGAGGTTAAGATCATTGAATGGGGGCAAAAGCAGCCGATAAGCAAAATGCCACCTTTTCTTGGCTAAATCGACTAATTCAAAGAAATTTTGATCTACAAAGTTTTCAGAAAAAAATCAAAATTTTAAACAAGAAGACAATGTTGAGGCCTAAGTAAAGCTGATAAAAAAGATGGATTGTGTCTAAATTGAAAGTTTCAAAATAAAGTAACGTCTCGAAAAATCATCTGAAATCTCATTGGTTAAAAATTGAATGGAAGCTTTCTATGTAATGGACAAGTCTAAAAGTATTATTGGCTTTCAGTAATAACTCTATAGATCAGAAGTTTCTTAATCCAAGAATTCTATCAAGAAGAGGACGCATCAAACCTCTAAGTAAGAGCATTCAACGGCATAGGGTCAACTTTGTGATAGAGCAAAAACTAAATCCAATTTATAAAGAAAATCCGTTCTGCTTGCACCATTATGAGGTAAGTATTTATTTCACTGTAATTCTTCGAACAAATTACACTGATAGCTAAAAATAAAAACATACGACTCAAATAGAATAACTCGAATTATAATATAAACAAAAGTAAAACTTGAAGTAAAGAATGACAATATCACAAATAAATATCACAAATGACAGAGATCAGGTATGACAAGATCAGGTATAACTATTTTTAGTGAGCCTCTGTTCACATATGTATTGATTTAATCTATATATATAAATTAATTGCTGTTCGTTAGTCTCGCTAAAACTCGAGAACAGCTGAACCGATTTTGCTAATTTTAGTTTTGAATTATTTGTTCCAGTCCAGGTAAGGTTTAAAAGACAAGAAAAAGGAAAATACTTGCGAGAAAACTAAGAAAAACAATATTTTACTTTTTCCCATACAAACTGAACGGGTGGAACGAAGTTCGCCTGGACAGCTAGTATCAAATAAAGTTAAGGTATATAATTCCCGCTCTTCAGTATTACTTTCCAATTCTAATGAGTAATAATTAAACTTTAAAATAATATCAGTAACAGTACAAACATAATGATCCACGAGTACTTAGTTAAGGCTCGCTTCGAGGGTCCGATTAAATATTATCATTATCAATATTAATTTTAATTAAAGATAACAAGGTAGCATTTGAGTAACTTTAAACATAATATCAAACAGCTGAGCCGACAGAAGTCGTCCTGTCTTAACTACGTATATTAAACTAACTGCCTTTAACTCGCACAATAAAAAAATAGTTAGGTAAATAATGAGGTCATATATCATTCTTTAAATGTACATAATCAATAACCTGGGAAAATAGGGATTCATTTTTTTACAAGGTAACATTAAAAAGACCAGCCAAATTTTGAGAGAGAGTTGGGAATCGATTATATATATTGTATACTTTCCATTTACAAAGAAAAAAAAATGTTACAATTTTTATCGATAGCAAAATAAAAAATGCATGGTTATAACGTAAACGCCGACCGTTATCGCCTGTGCAGTTTGGTGACGTCATGACTCGTACTAGGTACCACGTAGCGTGACAACAAGTGAAGGACTAACGCGGACTATTTTAAATTAAAAAAGTAAATTGATTTTCAAAATGCACTATCATTTTAGCTTTAACTCCCTTATATTAAAATTTGGCCGGCATTTTGAAAGTAACCCTGTACATAATACCTAAGATTTTACTCGAGTTTCTACTACTTTTTATAAATAGCATTATGAAGTTTTAGATATTAACATTATCGGTATTCGTTATGTTGGTAGTTCTTACAGTACAGGGAAATCTTAAACATTTAGTTGCAATGCTGAAGTCCTAATGCTATCTATAAAAAATAATAAGCGAGTTGTTCACACACTATGAGTTAAAAACTAATGAACATTAAGATTGATACTTATTGGCTCATCCAAAACCAGAAGAGTTCCTTTTGGAAAAGAAATTATCGTAATGTTATAATATTATGTTGGTCTGAGTTAAAAAAATGTGTGCGACTTATAAAGTTGCATAGAGCGTGACTCACCGTATTTTTTAGAAAACTCTCACAAAAGAGTTTTATATTGGTATCTCATGTATTTAATTTCTATTTAATTTCATTCAATCCTTTTATATGACTTTTCCCAATTTCTATGTAGCTGGTACTTGATGAAATGGTGAATTGACGATGGCACTACTACTGACTATTTAAATTATACGCTTCGGATTTACACTTTTTACACTTTATACTTTTATTTTAAATTGGCTGTCCTTTTTTTTATGATATTGGAAGGCAAACAAGCAGACGGATTTCCTGATGTTAAGAAATTCACGCCGCCTAGAGACACCAAAGGTGTTAACGGTGCGTTGCCAACCTGAGGCCTGGATGTTAGGCCTCGAGCAAAAGTAAGTTTACCGGCTACCTTACCCTCCGAACCGGAACACGTCATGACGTTTTGGCGGCAGGAATAGGTAAGACGGTGGTACCAATCCGGGCGAGTCGCTGCTAAACTCTACCACCTAGTCAGATGTCACCGTGTTAGTGACAGTGAGCCTATGCTCGCCTTTTACGAGCTGCCTGGCGCAGGAAGGCAGATGATCTATTCTACAACGGAGCCCGGACCAACACGGGGAGAAACCCGGACCGGACCCGGACCAACCTAACCTAAATTTAAGAAAAAAATATTAATTATGTAATAACAATTATATATAGATATCTTTAAAATACATTCGGATTTCCGAAGCTTGACGAATAAAGCCGAAGCGCATAATTTAAGTAGTACTACTATACTCTACTGTACTGTCTAGTTGGTGTCAGAATGAACTACAGAAATATGATCAAATCGAACCAAAATCATCTAAAACTAAAAAAAAACTACGTCTACCAAATACAATAAAATTTAATTGATTACCTCATAACTGTCATTCAAAAATCTATTTCGTTTTCGGTTTGGTGTGAAGCGTCGTTTAAATTCTTTCTTGAACTTTTCCTGAAAGAATAAAAATGTGTTACTAAGAGTTAAGAAAACTAAAGTAAAATCTAAAATCAACGCTAGTTTTAGTTAATGTTTAAATTAATTAGCGGGCAGAAAGCGATTCTACTGTCTTTTATATTTTATTAGTTATGAGTTTATTAAACAAAGTTTTCTTTGCGTTACTAAAATTATGGCAAGGACTTTGTTAAGACGTGGGAGTTACAAATTTGCTTTGTTCCTATGACCGTTTCATCAAAATGAGTTGAGCCATTCTACAGAATATCTAGGCAAACATACTGCTGATTATTTAGAAAGCACTTGTTTCAAACAGACAAATACTTTCTTTTTATTTATTTTTTAATAAAAAATAATACTAACGATAAAAAACGTATGTTAAAATAAAAATCGTTTCTAGTTATATATCACTTAATGGAATATGTTTCATATCACTAAGGCGAACAAATGTAGAAAGTTGCTTCATATCGTACATTTGGTGTTATGAATTCGTAAGGGAGGGATAAAGGTACGTTTTTGAAGTGAGCAGTGGAATATAAAGCTGAGTTTATTCAACTTATGTACCATCTGGTATCTACAACTAAGAATCGCATGGAAATATGTTACATAAAATGTGAATTTTTCATAGCCCTCTGTAGAAATATCCTTATCCCTTCAACTGGCAACTTACCGGCTCCCGGTAATAGAAAAAATACTCTATACTGGCACGACACTACATACTTTAAACATTGATTGGAATAGTATAACATATATTTATCTCTTTTCCGCTAATTCTAAGTCCGAAAGAATTAGAGCAAGATAGCACACAAACTATTCATTTAACGAACGAGCGTACTTGAAGCCCAATATAAATTGTTTACAATTCGCTTTCGCGCCGAGTGCTAAGTGTTTGTGCTGTGAGTGTTTGAAATAAAAAATAATCGTAATTTACGTATAAGTGCAGGAGAAACATGGAAAGGTAAGTAGTTTATAGTATATACCGTATATTTAACTAATCATGGAACATAAGTGACTACATTTCATCAAAACTCAGCGTATTTATTTTGCCAATACTAATGTTCGACATTTTGTATTGACGAATCATACCAATTTTAATAATAAAATTCATTTGTAAACACTAGTATATGTGATAAAACAGCAACGTTACTCTATAATCTCGCTATTTTAATTTATAACAAGCCTAAATGCGCTTTGATTTGTGTGTAATATGTTTTCAAAACAATCGAGTGCCCACCTTACCGGGCCCCGGTCGCTTGCCAGTATCGGTACAAGTATGTTTTGATACGACGTTGCGTTAATATGGATGTGGCGCACGATTTATATTTAAAATATGTACGTATTTTATATTGTCTTGCATAAAACGTTTATTTGCTGTGTTTTTTTTTTAAATTTGCATTTAATATACGTATTTTATATTGCCTTGCATAAAACTTCTGCTTCTGCTGTAATTAATATATTGAAGTGGCGTATCCATACTATCATAGCTTTACCCATTGGTGAAACTCACGATTTTGTTAAAATTTTGAAATAATATTTCTTAATATTTCTCTTCTAGACTATTCGTTTTTGTCGTATCAACGTTTATAACAATTAATATATTTTATGAATATCATAACAGATTTTAATAAATGTAACCAGTTTTATTGTAATAACACTTTCGCCAAACCCATGTCATTTCTTATTATTTGTCAAGAGGTTTGCAATTTTGCTTTTAGTTTTTATCTTGTGCACTCTGGGATCAAACAAAATTTACTTACTGTTTGATGATATGCTACATGCGATGTAATTTAAGCTATTAAGTCATAGAAGTGCCTAATATTTTCAAAAAAAATATCTAAACTCGACGCTTTATTTCTGCTTGCGCTCAACTTAGCACTTCTTGTGATAGATATTTATTCAACAAATATAATATAATTTTGTATGGAACCTTATACTTTATTCGTGTTTATTGTAATAAAGGTATATTAAACTGTATATAAAATATATTTGTATCACTGAAACGTCTTTTATTTATTATACATAAGGCTATTTCAACAAAATTTGGGTAAATATATAAGTTAGTTACATTAGACTATTTTTAATTATTTATTAGTTGCTATAAATTCAAAGAAAACAAACTGATCAGTTAGGAAATTTAAAGAAGATTACAAAAATGTATCGTTTTATATCATTTAATATACAAAATCGTACGTATTATACGATTTTCGGCAACTACTCAAAACAGCCGATGATTTTTAAATGGCCCTTGCCAGTTTACGCATATATTACAAAATGGCCGCTGTCAGTTGAAGGGTTATTGTACCCTAAGCTTACTTATTGCTTGATTAGACATTTTACTTTAAATTTTGATAAAACCCACTTAGACTGAACCTTAGATTTTAATTACTTTTGCGTTACTACTACTTTCAAATAATTTTAATTTTAACCGTGTTTTCAGACACATAAACTTATCAAAATTATTACCTACCATACATAAATAAATAAATAACTACTAATACGTTAGTATCACTAAGGGGTTCGAAATTTCGTAAACGTGTATTTAATCCAAATTAAAAAAAATACGGCTTAAATTAAAAAGACAAGATAAATTAAAAAGACGAAATTCCAAATTACTCCAAACAGGTTTCAAACCAGAGATTCGTTTCCGTACTCGCTTCATTTTTATAAAAAAATAAAGTTTCTGGGTGTGTGCTCCCAAATGTACATAATAAAGTCTGTGTGTATTACTATTTGTCTGGGTGTGTAATGTATCCCAAAGCAACCCTTTGAAACCACAGAAAATGCTCTAGCCAACAGCCAGTTTCGTCCACTCTAGGCGGGAACCGTCGTGAGCCCCCCAAAATATTCCATCCCTTGCATTACTCTTCAATTATTTCTCAATACACTATAAATACTTAGAAGAAAACAAAACTGATGACCCTCTCCTGGAGACCATGCGTTAAGGGCACGATGACCACTGGCAAGTACTCTTGGGGTACACTGCTGGTCCGTTAACATTTATTACAAAGAACCCAGAAAGTGTCGCGAACGGTAGGACCACCAACCTTGATCATCTCAGCTGTAACCACATCTACTCCCGCAGCCTGACCATATTTCATACTTCAATCGCCCATTCAACTTCTTCCATCGCACAAGCAAGCATTATGTACCAAAATTGTAGTAACATATTTTCAAGGAATAAGAAACGTCAGAAATATCTTCAATTTATGAAAGTCGATTGGAGTTTAGCAAAGTCCAAAATGGGTAATGTATTGAAATTAATAGTTAATTTTTAAAATGTTTGGGTGAAAATACAAAAAATTGCTTGTTTTAATAAAAGTTCATGTTTTATTCACATATATTATTCGATACCTACCAAAGCCACGATCAGCTTAACCACATAGATATCCCCTACTACCTATCTGGGTTAGACGCCAGCGCTAAGAAATGAAGTAATCTAAACAATAATTTAATTTTATAATTATAAGTGTTTTTTTTTTCATTAAAAATGTGTAAGTTTCTCAAAGCGCCGACGATGGAAAACATCAAATATATACTACGAAACTTTGCATAATGACTTTTACCTGGATATTCAGGGATCCATATCGTCTTAAATTTATAACATTCTTAAAAAAACTACTCACATTATAAATGGCGTAGATGAATGGATTGTAGCAAGAATTGCTCATCGCCAACCAGTCAAAACAGAAGAAGATTACGTTTATGTATTTATACCTGAAAAAATATTGTTTTAAGCGTTTGAAGTTTAAATGCTATTTTTGGTGCCTTTGTGTTATACTGTGTTGTTCACCGAGTGGAGAGTACATCGAACCTCATCAACCGCAAAGCTTGGGTTCGAATCCCGAAGTAGGCAGACGTTTGTGTGATAAACATTGATGTCTGTATTTCCGGGTCTAGGTGTTTAAATGTTTTATTTATTTATTTTAATCTTTATTGTACACCATATTTTCATATGTTATACAAAAGGCGAGCTTAATGCGCTAACATTCTCTACCAGCCAACCTTTGGACCAACAGAAAAACAACAATGCAGGTGCTTGAAACAAATGATGACAACTATAATACAACCACAGTGCGTAAATCTACTAATATAATGTGCGTTATCTACTTATGTGTACACTTATGTGACTGTTAGAAGTAATTTACGAGTGTGTTTCTTAAATGAGAACTTTGATTGGGATTGTCTTATGTGAGGAGGAAGTTCATTCCAGAGACGGGAGGCTTGTATACTAAATGAATTAGAAAGGAAGTTGGTGCGATTCGACGTTATGGAAAGGGTACGTGAATTAGACGATCTTAATTGGAGGTTATGGGTATCTGTGAGAAAAATGAATTTTGACTTATATTTATTTTAATACTCCTAGTATTGTTGACACCCATAGCACAAGCATAAGATTAACTAATTTTCGGTTTGAATCAGTTTGTATACTTTGTCCAAGGATACAAATTTATTTTATGTATAGTTCGTTATCCTTGTGTCTTATATATTCCGATCTGAATAAACAATACCTTTAAAATAGCAAATTGACATCCAAGCACTAGGTTGACAACGCACCATTACCATCTGTGTAAAGCCAGCGTAACACATATATCCGTTTCCATTATTTAATGAAATGATTGTGAGCATTTTCACTTAGACCTATTTACCTCGATAGCCAATTATACAAAATGTATACAAATTAAATTTCGTTTACAGGAAAATTAAATATTGCTTACCAAGGCTCAACACTGCGAATTGGTGGAAATTAAATTCAAACGCTATTTAACTTTCACTGACGACGAGTAAACAACAGTAATTCTAAATCAAAGGACGTAAATTTATAATTTTGATTGCTGTAATTATAAAATATATCCCTTGTGTTTAGTTTTATTTATTTAGACTACACCATATTGACATAAAGTACTCGTGTTATACAAAAGTGGAGCTTTGTATTTTATATTATGCTTTGGACTAATAGAAAATATATAAATCGCCTCTGTGGTCTAGTGGTCTAGGTGTTGAACTTGACTTCCTTAGGTTCTGGGGTTAATTCCCGGGTCGGAAAACAAAAAAGAAAATATTGTTTTTCCAAGTTTCTAATAAAAAAAATGTTGCTCCGGATTGGATGTGTGCCCGGTTTAGCGATAGACTTATCACCTATTACACTGTGGGACTTAGTACCTTCGGCTAATCGTGGGTGCCCTGGTTGTTCTTTTGCCTACCTCTTCAGGGATATGGGCGTAAAGATACTAGAAATAGGTTCTGTAATCTAGATAAATAAGTAACATAGCAAAATGAAGTACTTATTAATAAATAAAACGCATCCCTGGACAAATTACACAAATTGAGAAAAAAAAGAAATGGATCTAACTACAAAATAAGCAAATTATATCCTTGTGTCAAGGGTGTAAGATAACGATACTAGTATATAGAAATACCTAAATAGATACCGGAATAAATTTAATAAACACCCACACCGGAAATACAAACATCTATGTTCATCAAACAAATTCCTGCGCCTGTCGGGGGTCGAAAACAAGTTCTGCGATTGATCGGTGGAGTTAGGCGTGTACCTACGCCAACCCTACAGTTAACGAGGCGGTATTATTAGTATTACATATATCAAGAGATGTGTGTAAAAAATTCTGTTAATTTAAAGTTTAATTTGCTATAGCCATTAAAAACATTGTCGAATTTGCCTCATAAAGGAGAATCTTGGGACTGCAATACATCCAGGGTAATTTCGCACCATCAGACTATTTTCGAATTGCAAATTGCAACCATACAGGTAGAAAGAAAATCATTAATAGAATTAATCAATAATAATATAGTTAATTATTATCGCCTGTGTGGTCTAGCGGTTCAGGCGTTGGAATTGACTGTATTAGGTCCCGGGTTCGAATCCCGGGTCGGGCAACAAACAGAAAAATTGGTTTTTCCATTTATCTAATAAAAAAAATTGCTCTAGATTGGACATGAGCCCGGTTGGCAATAGGCTTGCCACCTATCACATTGTCGGACTTATGGCCGATTTCACCAAGAGCCCCTACATTTAGGGGACCTTTTAACGTGTTTTAGGGGACGGTTTTATATTGAAACAGTCCCGTAAGTAACGTTAAAAGGTCCCCTAAAGTATAGGGACTCTTGGTGAAATCGGGCATTAGTGTCTTCGGCTAGTCGTGGGTGCCTTGGTTATACCTCTGCCCACTTCTTCAGGGATATGGGCGTATTAAGATATTTACTTACTTATTAATAGCAGTAGGTAATCATTTACATGGTGCACCATTGCTAGCGACCAAGTTTGCACACATTTTTGTTCCGATCCCGTATGATGTCGAAGGTTTTTCGCCAAGTATATACTTACTCATTTATTACAGGGAAGAACGACTGTAACAGCATATAACTCTGTAGGGGCAGCCAACACAATGCGAACAGCGCAACAACAAGGACCAGCATCTTTATTACCTGTGTAAAAAAAACATGTATTAAAAATGCACACAAAAACTTGATATAGTTGTTATCTCTGGAATTCTGTATACTTATAAAGTATTATATTTGATTTGTATAACAAACTAGCAAATCTGGCGCACTTCCTATTACTCAATTTTACTAACAATTTGTACATGGGAAAAATCAAAGTATTGATTTTCCTACTCTCTCTGCAATTTTCCCGGCTTTTCTCTTCATATGATCCTTGTCTTGACAATAACAACATAATAAAAAAATTGCAAAATCGGTCCATCCGTTTAGACGTGATGCCACGACCACGCGTAATGGGAATTCATTTTCATACAAAAAGCAGTTTCACGCAGTTTTGCCTGCGTAATTTGGCTTTTACTGCACCGATTTTGATGAAACGAAGCCTATTTTACTCTATAAACAGATAATGGAGCAGTCTAAAGGTGAAAGAATTTTTGAAATTGAACTAGTAATTTCGGAGCCTATTCATTTCAAACAAACAAAAAGTCGAATATTTCTTCTTTATGATGTTAGAATAGATATACAGAGTCCATCTGACTACAACGCCAGCAAATAACATTTATGTGTTATATTTTGAACCCAGTCCATAAATCCTGCAAGTAGTACCTAATTGATATCTATTGTCAAACGTTGTCCTGAATTTCTTCTATAATTAATTATTTTTTTAGCTTTATTTTGAAAGACCGTATTCATGTTGGCCGATAAGAAAAAAATGTCTCACCCTTTTTTTATTTTTCATTTGCGTGGCGTCGCGAGTTTCCTGTGCGTTGCCGGGGGCTCGTGCTCCCCACAGTTTTTTTGCCATGTGGGCATACGCGAAAGTAATCACACATAGTGGAATTATATACTGAAACAAGCAATAAAACATCTGTAGATAAAACACGAAAAAATTGAAAGAATAAAAGGAATGAAACACATATGTTTATGTATGTGCATTAACATTTATAATAAAAGTACCTGGGTGACCGAGCTTTGCTCGGTATTTTTTTTTTGTTTTTTTATAAATTGGGTTTTTTGGAAATTATATTAAAGTACGAATTACACAATTAGTCTAACCTCAAAGCAAACAATCATTGACTTCGTTACTTAACAACGGACTTCGTTGCTTAAGTCGATAAAACACGAATATGATATTTTCTAAAAATGATTCCTAGCTAGATCGATTTATCGCCCCCGAAACCCCCTATGTACTAAATTTCATAAAAATCGTTGGAGCCGATTCCGAGATTCCAATTATATATATACAAAAATTGCTCGTTTAAAGGTATAAATAAGATAAGATATATTTGTCAAATTTATACTGGTATTTGGTACCTTACTTTTTCTGTTCTTAAGTTATACATAGTGTGTCTCTATCCTTATTATCGCTATCTTTACCAGCCAACCTTAGGAACATAGTTTGTTTAAATAGAACTTCTATTTAGGACCTCTCCCCTCTTAAGCGACTTACTTTAAATGAAAAGAACTTAAATTGAGAATTGGACCATTACATTTTAAATAAAGATAAATAGGTACTAGATGGCTGAGTGCTGTTCAGCAATCACCTTATTCTTTCCACAATCTTTCCTATTCTTGCGGTGATATAATAATAAATGCTATTGCGTCTACTCGTATACGAGACAGTTGTATCTTGGAGAGACTTATAGCTATTTTATATCTTCAAATAGTCGAGCATTGAATCTTCTAAAACATTGTTTTATTAAGACATAGTTTGACTAATAGAAATATTTAATAGTAATGAATATTTGAAAAAAAATTAAAAGTTTAATTCTGCTATTAATTATCAGATATTAAAATTAGTATTCACCTAAATAAATAAATATCCCTGGACAAGTTACACAAATTGAATCTAAATCCAAAGTAAGCAAATTATATGCTTGTGTTATGGGTGCTAGTCAACGACAATTCCAGGTGACATTATTTTATTAAAAAAATAAAAATAAATCTTTTCTTTTTTACTTTTGTTGCCCGACCCGGGGATCAAACCCGGAACCTCAAAAAGTCAATTCCAAAGGCGGACCGCTAGACCACAAAGACAATTAATTGTTGAAGTAACGACAATCTTGTTTTTCTATTAAACATTTTATTAACAAAAAGAAACATTAAGAACATTTTCATCCTCAGACTGTGTAAACACATAAAACAGACATAACGATAAACTTAAACCAACACGAACGAAGAAACAATTTTCTTTGGAATGTGACCGACAACATTACGACGTAAGAAGGAAACGCAATCTCTTGGTCCAAAGGGAATAAAATTCACGCAGACTCACAGATAACGAGATTCCGAAATAAATGATTTTAATCTATGATTTTATAGCCAGATATCTATATATCTATATTATACCTCTATATGTATAACACGTAATCAAATCCAGAAAAGGTTTACGCATAATGTGTCAATCTATATATATAAAATAAAGTGGTGTTAGTTACACTATTTATAACTCAAGAACGGCTCAACCGATTAGGCTGAAAATTGGTGGGGAGGTAGCTTAAAACCAGGAGAAGGACATAGGATACATGTTATCCTGTTCGATTATGAAGAAACTGGGAAAAACAACATTTTTAATTTTCTCCATACAAACTGAACGGGCGGAAAAAAGTTCGCGGGAATAGCTAGTTGCAAATAATTATATTAGGACATGTATATTGTCACCTCTGTGGTCTAGCGGTCCAGTAGGGCTATTCAGTATCCTTCAAGTGATGATCACTGGGTAAAGTATACATCAAATAGCTGTCAAATGACGTGTTTTGTATTTGCTATCTCCATTGTATTTCTGTTGGTCGCAGAAGATAGCAATTAATGTAAAACACGTCATTTGACAGTTAAATTATGTACACATTACCCAGTGATCACCACTAAAAAGATACGGAATCAGCCTTCAGGTGTTACACTTCACTTCATGAGGTCCCGGGTTCGATTCCCTGGTCGATCAACAAAAAAGAAAATGTGGTTTTTACAATTTTCTAATAAAAAAATGTTGCCCGGGATTGGATATGTCCCCGGTTGGCGAGAGGCTTACCACTTATAACATTGTGGGACTTAGTGTTTTCGAATAGTTGTCAGTGCCTTGGTGGTGCCTCTGCCTATCTCTTCGGGGATATGGGCGCGAATATACTTACTTATGTTTATAACGTATTTATATTTTTAAGTATTCACCAATCAAAGAGATAAAACTAAACATTAAAGTTTCAAATCATAGAAGACAGGATACTTTGATTTTTCAATTCTATTACCGAAATATAAGAAAAAATAAAAATTGCAATGTGCTACTCAGCAACCACCACCCTTTATGCTGAAATCAGTCCTACCCTCAAAATGACATTCGAATTCCACTTCGCCTGAAATGTCGGGTCCCGTAATGCTGACGTAAATAAAAATGTTTAGGGGAGTATGTAAATAAGGGTATATGTAACAAAGGTTATGAATTTTTTCGTTTGCTTTATTATTCGAGCTTTAAAAGAAAACATCTTTGCGTCTTTATCCCCGAAGAGGTAGGCAGAAGCACACCACGGCACCCACGACGAGCCAAAGACACGCCCCACAATGGCAAGCATCACCAACCAGGCACATTTCAAATCCCGAGTAACATTTTTTTATTAGAAAATTAGAATCGAAGCCGGGACCTCATACAGCCAAGTCCAACAACTAAACCACTAGACCACAGATTAATAACCAATACAAAAGAAATAATAAATCACCATTAACCCCGTGCTAAGCAACAAAACTAGGCATGATTTCAATTAGTAGACGTTTATTTGACAAATAATTAATTGTCAATGCTTAACGAGCATTACCGTAAGAAGTTCATTAATTATGTCAGGGGTTTTCTACCCCCTTTCCCTCTGAAAGGAGGCTGACTCTAATCTCCAATTTTTTTTATGATAATGGAAGGCAAACATGCAGATGGCTTTCCTAGTGGTAAGAAATTCACGCCGCCTAGAGACACCAAAAGTGGTAACGGTGCGTTGCCAACCTGAGGCCGGGATGTTTGCCCAAGAACAAAAGTAAGTTTACCGGCTACCTTACCCTCCGAACCGGAACACGTCAACGCAAGCTTTGGACGTCATGGTGGCAGGAATAAGTAAGGCGGTGGTACCAATCCGGGCGAGTCACTGCGAAACTCTACCACCTAGTCAGATGTCACGGTGTTAATAACGGTAAGCCTATGCTCGCCTTTTACGAGCTGCCTGGCAGGAAAGCAGATGGTCTATTCTGCAAAGGAGCCTGGACCAACATGGTTTTTTTGTACAACAATTGACATTAAACTCATATGTTTTACTAAATACGTTCAGCATTCTCAAGAAAAATACAAAAGCAGGTGCATAAAAAAGCATGAACTAAAACTATGTATACATTATTTTATCAAGATACGTGAATCTAACTTTGGGCCGAAAATGTCTCGGCGAGTATTACGATAACATTATAAAATACGATGAAACAAAATAACAAGTATAGTATATTTTTTCAGTAAATTGATAAAAATGAGGAAGAAAGAGTACAAAAAAATTTCTTTACTAAAATATGACCAAATTGTCTACAATGTAAGATTTTGATAATTTTTTTGTGAAAATGTAAATACTTAC
>NJDD01003285.1:153193-170195 GCA_002245505.1 Calephelis nemesis | reverse complement strand
ACCCGGGACCTCATGAAGTTAAGTCCAACACCTGGACCGCTACACCACAGAGGTGATTACTATTTGAATTAAGATTGAGAAAAAAAACTAATAAATACTAAATATTGATGAAAGGGTTGCACACCACAATATGGCAGTATATTTTGGGATGATTAAATAAATACCTTTAAAATAACTTCAGTTAATTAATATTATTATTCAATTTGTATTTATATTTATTTAATATTTTTATTTAATTTCGATCAATATTAATATGATAAGGTTTTGAAATGCGGTTTCGCAACTTTCGACTTTCGATATTTGTTACCTTTTCTAAGGCCACCTTTACTACATTCACTAATCACTACTCGTTTCTACAATAATGTTGACTTTAATAAAGTTTCCGCACATTTCTGATTTCAATTTCTTTAAGCCTAATACGTAACGGTTAGGTGTCTGTAATTAATGAACTACAAAACTCATAGCTTAGAAAACTGTGTTTTAATATTTTTTTTTATTCCCGCAATAGAAACCCCTTAGGTAAATGTTATAAAATGTGTGGTATGTCGTAAGGGTCATGAAGTACATGTAAAGAGAACAGAAAAATAAGGTGCATTATTACTGCAATTTTGCCTATTTTAAATAAATTAGACCATCCATTTTTTTTCTTCGGCCGTTCGGTTCATGTAATACAAAAAATTCTGTGTAAAATTAAAATTAAAAAACAAAAGAATGAACGAAGTCTTTTTTATGCAGAACTAAACTTACAATAAAGTAAATACAAAAAACTATTATCAAAAGCGCAATCTTACTTTATAATGAAATGCGCTAATTACATTAGAAACTTGATAAAAAAGGGGCCTATTACTTTTAAAATCACGCAAGAATGGTCCGATAACAGCTGCTGTTCATTAAAAACGTGTATTGCCGCCTTGGTTTTTTTCAAATACAAGAATATTTTATTTTAAACTAGCTGTCCCGGCGAACTTTGTTCCACCCGTCCAGTTTGTATGGAAAAAGTTAGGTACTGTTTTTCCCATTTTCCCTGCAATATTCCCAGTTTTTCTTTTCATATGACCCTTCGTCTGACAATAACTAACACAACAAAGAAGGAACTATCCAACTCGGTTCAGTCGCTCGGAAGTTATGCGCTTACCAACACATTTAGCAATTCATTTTTATATTATAGATTGTTCCAATAATCTACCCAAATATCCTAGATACATGACCATATATGTAGATCAGTAATTGGGCTACCACTGGTAGTACCATAGGTAGCATGAAAATCTTGTATGCCTTTGTTATTGTTACTATTATTAACTTTTTATTGTAAACAACAGAAATTACAGAATAACTTAAAAACTTGTTATTAAAAAGTGTAAGGAGCGAGCTTAACTCTAATGCCATTTCTGCTAGCCAGCTCGTTTAGAAAAAACATAAATGGAAAAAAATATTAATGGGCAAGTTAATTAGCAGTTAATCGCCTAGACGTATTTTTCCCAAATGTTTTCAACAAATTGAACTTATTCTACAGTTTCACAATATCTATATTTGTATCACATGTATTATCGTGCACGCTATAGGTGTTCAAATTTTATTATTCAATATTTTCGTTGCGTTCGCGTGACATCTAATTTATGATATTTATCACGGTAAAGCTATGTTTACATAGCTTGTTAAAGTCAAAACTCTATTATTCATAATCGGGAAACGAAATCCATTAGTTATATTACCATTGTGTCAAATATAGAATGCTAACTGGTGCCCGCGACTTCGTGCACGCGATTTCACATTTCTCTTAAGCAAACCGTTGTAAAATGTGATATCAAATATCTAACTATTAAACGGCCAATATTAATAATCTCTCTAAGATAAGAGATAGGGCTATTTTAGATTAGAAACCAAGCAACCATTGTTAATTTTCAATAAATAACAAAAATGTCTTAGCAAATAATTTTTAATAAGCCTGTCGTAGTTGTATGTTGTATGTAGTTATGTTAATACTAGCTGCGCCCCGCGGTTTCACCCGCGTAAGTCCCAATCGCGCGGGAACTCCGCGATAAAAAGTAGCCTATATGTTATTCTGGGTCTTCAGCTACCTACATACCAAATTTCATCGTAATTGGCTTTGTAGTTTTTGCGTGAAAGAGTAACAAACATCCATACATACAAATTTTCGCATTTATAATATTAATAGGATAAATAATTGATACGATACGGATGTAACTGGAGAATGCATAACACTGTTTTCTTTTAATTGGGTGGATTTTTAATGGGATTTGTACTTAGAAATGGGAACTGCGCAAAATGGTCATGTTAAGTGGGCCTGCCGTTCGGAACTTTTTTGGTCCTTCAAGATATTTATCTTTGGAGGACCTGCAGAGTACCCAACATTTGTAGACGTGCGGTCATTGTGCCCGAAAAATAAAGGTTTACGAATAAAATTAAGTACACATTCAAAAAAAAATTAGTCTGGTGGCCCAATTTTGCTAATACATTTTTTTTTATGATATTGGAAGGCAAACAAGCGGATTTCCTGATGGTAAGAAATTCACGCCGCCTAGAGACACCAAAGGCGGTAATGGTGCGTTGCCAACCTGGGGCCGGGATGTTAGGCCTCGAGCAAAAGTAAGTTTACCGGCTACTTTACCCTCCGAACCGGAACACGTCATGACGTTATGGCGGCAGGAATAGGTAAGGCGGTGGTACCAATCCGGGCGAGTCGCTGCTAAACTCTACCACCTAGTCAGAATTCACGGTGTTAGTGACGGTGAGCCTTTGCTCGCCTTTTACGAGCTGCCTGGCAAGGAAGGCAGATGGTCTATTCTAAAAAGAAGCCCGGACCAACACGGGGAAGAAGCCCGGACCAACACGGGGTGTTGGCTATTGTTAGGAGGTTCTTAACATTAACAGCTGTTAATGTTAAGCGATACGAAGTTCGCGGGGTCGGCTAGTAATAAATAAATGTAACATAAAATAAAAATAAAAACAAACTGTGTGTAAAACTTATAAACGTCGCCTCAGTTGTTTAAACGTAAACCCGGAACATGCAAACAAACAGACAACATTTCGTATATATCAGGATAAATCCCTGTTTCTGTAAATTTATATTAATTTAAATCTACTCATGTTCAAGTATCAGCTTAAGTATATTATTCAAGGGGTAATTATTTTTGTGTTTACGGTTTTAATAACAAGCAATCAACGGTCGTGGTTGGGATAACGAGCTCCGGGCAGTTCTCCTGCGATACTGACGCTGGTGGGCGGTAATTAATATCAAATGCTGCCCATGAAACATGTGATAAACTGTTGCTTATGATCAAAATGCAAATTTTCATTTGTGAGTTATTTACGCCGTCTGTGTGTGTTGATATATACCAAAGATAAATTTATGTTAAAAATAGCCGACTTTTCAAATTGTTCTGCAATTAAAAAATCTTCACACCAATACCCCTGAGTAAGCAGAGGCACAACCAAGACACCCACGACTAGCCGAAAAAATCCTCAATGTGATAGGTGGCAAGCCTATCGCTAACCGGGCACGTATTCAATCTCGGGCAAAAATGTTTTTATTAGAAAATTATATTTTTTTTGTAGCCCAACCTGGGTATCAACTCGGGGACTTCAAGAAGCCAAGTCCGACGCCGAACCGCCAGACCACAGAGGCTACATATCACCGATATCTAATTGTATTACATTTGCTTTACGACTTATTCTCATACCTATAAAATGCGGATGTACATAAGTTTCATAAAATCTCGCTAAAAATTGGGATACAAAATTTTTTGCGTTACCATGTGTGCAGACTTGCTTTTTCTTAAATTAATACGACTGCGGCGAATTAGGCAAGAATTCTGTCAAGAAAATATTTTAGTTAATTAGTTTGGTTAGATAATTTCATTGTCATAAAGACGATTGTCGCAGGCTGCCTTCGTCAGTTTTACAAAATGTTTAAGCTTATACAATTATTAAACTATTTACTGACTGTAAATACAAAAGTTGGACCATCGTACCGACCCGGACCAATACAGTTTTCCCTGTATTGAACCGGGTCCGCTAAGTAGAATATCTCCTTTTGGTTAAAAAGAAAAGAAGCTCTGGTAAAAATATAGGTCATCACCAATAAGGCCACTGGTGGTAGTGTACTGTGCAGCAACTTGCTGAGGTCGGGATCAACACCTTACGTATTCCTGCCGCCACAATGACTCAGTCATATCCGGATCAGAGGGTAGGATAGCCGGCAGGCTTGCTCCATAGGTCTAACATCGAGGCCGCTGGACAGTCACTCACTTATAACATCTATGGTTTCTACAGGTCACGGTTGTCTTGTCTTATCGTCGAAAGACCGTTATGCTTGTTCACTGACCTATAACATGAAAAAACCCTCCATCGCTCCTTTACGCAGTGAAAGAAACACAAAAAACATATATTAGTTTATAATAAGAAAAACGTAATTTTATGAGCAATAAACACAGCAAATGAAATGAAGATAATTATTAGAAGTCTGTAAAAGAATATACCTTAACTAAAAAGCAAAATAAATAAAAACGTTACTTTGGGTCATATTTTCAATTCACATAGCAACATTTTCTGTAACATATTTTATGGTTAACCACTTGGCAGATTACAAAATTTATTGATAAAAGCATCAAAAGACTTAACAATAATTTAATACTCCACGTTTCCTACGAAAAAGCATTTATATGCGATTACTTATTCATATATTCTTAGGTATTAAACATGTTGACTTACATCAAAAGAAGACTTATTCAAATATACATTTATTAGAATATAAATATATATTCTATGAAATATAACAGAATCGGAAAAGAGCGCGTAATTAATTAGACAGCAGAATTTACAGTCGGTAATTTTTTAGGATTTGGAAGTATTATTATTGGTAAATCTTGCTTACAGGCAGGGCTTGAAACCGGTACCAAAATACCGGTATTTTACCGGTATTTAGCGGTTCTTTCCATTTCGATACCTGGATACCGGTTCCAAAGTGAGTACCGGTACTCCGTATACCGGTATCGATCTGATACCGGTACCGAGCAAATACCGGTATTTATACCGATAAATACCGGTATTGAATAAAGGTTCCAACCCGTTACAAATGAGTGCGACGTTGCCAATTTTATTCTTTTTATAGTAACTTGTCTTTATTACAATCTAGTGTCTCACTCTAACGTGTTACGTAATAAATCGTCACGTGAATACCGGTATTTCTTAAGCAGTACCGGTATAAAACCGTTAAACCAAAAGTACCGGTACTAAATCGAATACCGGTACTAACAGTACCGGTATCATCTTCGGAACCGGTATCGCACCAAGGTCGATAGTACCGGTTCTCAAAAATACCGGTATTTCAAGCCCTGCTTACAGGGCATTAATTTTGGCGCCTTTTTGTATCCTTAATAAATTAAGCTTCTTATCATATTGTTTCCTTTTATTTTTTATATCAGTTACTTAGATAAATTATTAAATGCTAGCTGCTATCCACGGCTTCGCCTGCATGGTTTAGTTGATTTATATTTTGTTCTCTTACCCTCCTATTGAATTTTTGAGATAAAAAGTAGCCTACGTCCTTCTGCAAAGTTTAATCTGGCGTGAAAACGGAACATATTCTTTCTCTTTTCTAATTTCACTTAGGGTAGCAGAAATACATTATTCTCTCTACAGTTTTATCTGTACTTCGGCAATTCCTGTGAAATTCAAATGTATCCAAGGTTATAGATACCTCTAACAGAAATTTGTTTTACCTGGTTGAACCTCTGCCTAACTCTTCGGGGATATGAATGTGAAGACACTTTTTAAGAAACACACATTTACAAATTCTTAAATTGTTTTAAATTTTATTGTTACCTGTGTCAAAAATTGTATTAATATGGATAGGGATTAATATGATGTTAATAAAGCAGCTTCGCAATTAATACACTATTTTAAGACCCATTTGGTTAGCATAAAAGGTTGCAGTGAGCTAACTTTAAAAGATAGAAATATTCTGTAACTGACTTTTTAATAACTATTGAAGGGGAACAATTATGTCATACATGGTTTTTGCAAAACTTTAACCGTTTGCACAACACATGCAGCAGAAGCTCTCAATAGGAAAAATATCTCCCGATTTTGAAACATTCTTCTTTGGTGGTCAGATCTTATTGGTTTAAGCTTGATGATATAACCTCCCTCGACAAAAGCGATATTCAACACATAAATATTTTTTTCAAACCGGTCCAGTAGTTCATGAGATTAGCGCGTTCATGCAAACAAACAAACAAACAAACTCTTCAGCTTTATAATATTAAAGAGAGTATCTACACGTATAGATTTCGTTTCGATTTTGAACATAGCAAATCTACACAAATTTCGTATGGCATATTTTTGTACAGAGATTACTCTGTCAAGAAATTGAAAAGATCAATAATACACAAACTGCTTGTCATTCAACCAAATTTATTTTATCAGCTTAAAAGTATGCTCTTTCAATAACGATACACTGACGCTAACGAATAATCCAATCGCCTAACTATTTTCAAACGCTATTTCCGGAAATGAGTCCAGTCAATTCTCAATTAATTTCTTTTATGTCTTCTACCTATTGAAAACGCATTTTTTACCTATTTTCATCTATCCCGATGTTTATTTTTACTAAATTTAATCATATCAGCAATAAACTAAAAAGTATTAAAAAAATAACTACGTTTATTAAAACCGACTTCAAATATAAAAACAATAAAGATTTAATATCAATTATTTACTATGTTTGAAATTCTTTAAAAATTAATTAATTTTTAAATTCTTTAAAAATATGAATTATTTGCTATCTATTACTTATATGTGCTATTCACTAATAGGTTTGAAGTCGGTGCCAATCCAATTTAATACTTACTTATAATATAATAATTATTAGTTTAAGACTTTGCACCGACTTTAAACCTGTTAGTAAATAGCACATATAATTAATAGGTAGTAAGTTAATAATTAATATTAAATCTTTATTTTTTTTACTTTTAGTTTTGAAGTCGATTTTAATTAACATAGTTATGGTTTCAGTACAGTAAAGCTTCTTAACTAGTTTGCATGTCAAACTCATAAACCCACGTCTCGTCACCAGATAAAATGGGTTTCTTGAATGTTGGGTTGGAATTGACTCGATCTAGGATGTCCTCAGTGACGATTGATGACATGACAATGACAATCATGCGATTAGGTTTTTGGAAAAAAGTCAGGCCTTTTGGGACTAGCCCAGCGACAACATGTTTTATACCCAAATGATTAGTTACAATGATACGAATTGACTCGTGAGATATAGAAAGTTTAGCGGCTTTTCCTTTAAAGTTGAACCTATCCTTAGTCACTGTTTTCTTCACTTTTGCGATGTAAGCTTCAGTTGAAGATGTTGATGCCCTACCAGAGCTAGGCGAATCTTTCGTCACATCTCGACGACTCGACCGCTTTTAAACACTTAATATCTTTCACAAGCACACGTTTTTTTATAATGTCGATGCACTATAAGCCTTCTGTAACATTTTCATTTACTTCGATCACGAAATTCCAAAGGCGATGCAAAATTTAAGACAAACTCTTTCGTCAATGTGATATAACATAAAATAACACTACATTTATTTTAATATAAATAACAGATGCAACAGAAACTTCGTGCCAAAAATGGAAAACAGCTATGCCAAAAAACAAATATTGAATTTGATAAACAAATATTCATTCCCGGTACTTTTTACACAGATACATTTTTATACAGAATTTATGCAGTAGGTTTTCGAGTTTTCCGTATTTAATTCCGTAATAGGTTCAGAGCCTTTACTACGAGTTGGTATAGATTACGTTCGATAAGTTACGTGTTAAAATCTATGACACTTTTGGTCTAAAAATGTGTTCTCTTAGTCACCAATAGAGGCGCTGTTCTAAGTTTTCATACAAATGATTTACAGAGACGGTAGCGACTACAGTAAACTTGACAAGTCGTAAACTCATGGTAAGGGCTCTGAACATAATATGTGGCGAACGTTATAAAGACATTTTGTTTATATATATATATGTACATAGACGTATAGTCTGTAACATGTTGTAGTTACTAGCGGTTTAGTCTTAGTTAATATTATACAAAAGAAAAATTTTCGAAATAAGTGTTAACAAAACTCAATTTTGGATTTTAGGTAAGAAATTAACGCCGCCTAGAGACACCAAAGGTGGTAATGGTGCGTTGCCAACCAGAGGCCGGGATGTTAGACCTTGAGCAAAAGTAAGTTTACCGGCTACCTTACCCACCGAATCGGAACACGTCATGACGTTATGGCGGCAGGAATAGGTAATGGTACCAATCCGGGTGAGTCGCTGTGAAACTCTACCAGATGTCACGGTGTTAGTGACAGAAAACCTATGCTCGCTTTTACGAGCTGCCTGGCACAGGAAGACAGGGTCTATTCTAAAAAGGAGCCCGGACCAACACGGGAAAAAAAATACCCTTTTATCACCAAAACTCGATTTTGACTAGATTTCTCGCGTATTAATAGTTATTTGCACATTACTAAACCCCAACGCGTGTTTTACTTTATTTAACTGCCTTTTTTTAAATTCTTACCTCTGGAATAGCAGAACCAATTTTAAATGGACTTTTATAAGAAAAACATTTTAGCCTACTTTTTACCTAGAAGTTGCCACGGGATCCTGAAAATATGTATTAAGATCCAAGCTAAAATAGTCGAGGTCACAGTTTATCATAAAAATACAATTAGCTCAAACAAGAAATCCGGTTCATTTTGATTTAAAGTGGTGATTACACTGATTGCACCTCTCCTCAGCTCTGAAAGAATACGAGCCTGAAAATTATTACTTACTAATATATTTTTTACTACTAACTCCAAAGGTACTGAAGCGGTTTTTAAAACGGTTTGGTTTGTGTTTGTCTTAGTACTAAATATAACTATTACAACAAAAAAAACAGTAGCAGTCGTGGGACTGCCGATAGAAGTGAAAACGGAACTATTAAGTTGAGAGTAATTAAAACTATATGCAAAACATATATGAAATTTTTTATGTTTTATTTATTAGTTACATATGATGGGTTAAACAAATCATGAACAAAATATAAATACAAAGTGGTTGAAAAAATAATTAATATACAATTATCTTGTCAGTCAGAAATAGTCGATGTATTAGTGTATACGTGTACACAGGCTACTGCGCGTGCGCTAGTCTGGCTCTCCATAGCTATAGATATACTATTATTATTAGCATGTCGGTGACGCGAACCCTACCTCTATTATATTATATTTACCCTCTACCAAAACGTTCAACGCGCCTAAAGAAGTTTTCACTTCAAAAAATCAACATTCACGCGGCGTGGTATAAAGTTCACCGGAACAGACAGCTAATGTTAATATTTATCCCACCAAAAACATAAATGTAAAAAAGGAGATCCAAGTTCAATACAAAAATTATGCTTGGCTCTAAACTCCGCCGCAAAAAGAATGGAGATCTTAATGGGTGCCAAGTTCTATGCAAAATCCAAATACTTATTTATATGAACAAAATAACATTATGATCAAGTATGAAACTCTATTTCTTTTCTTTATTCGATACCTATAACAAATGCTGTTATTTCAAAATAAGAGATCTAATAGTAGGTTAGATTTAACCTGCCGGGCAGCTCGTATAAGGCGGACATACTAATACCGTGACATCTGACTAGGTGGTAAAGTTTCACAGCGAGTTGCCCGGATTTCTAATACCTTCTTACATATTCTTGCTACTGCCATAGTGGCAGTTCTTGTCGTTAACGTGTTCCGGTTCGGAGGATAAACTAGCCGGTTAACTCACTTTTGCTCGAGGCCTAACATCCCATTCTTAAGTCGGCAACGCACCATTACCACCTCTGGTGTGTCTAGACGGCGTGAATTTCTTACCATGAGGAAATCCATGTGCTGGTTTGCCTTCCAGCATCATAAAAATAAAATAAGTAAAACGACGTTATTCTACTATGGACTTCTAGACTACCTAACCAATTTAATCAAATTTGCCACGTACAGATTGATCCAACTTGAAAAATAGGATAGTTTACGTCTCAATTAATAGCGGCTGAATTGGAGATTAACAGCAGTTTATTAATAAAGCTAAATAACGGCGTTTATGGCAAATCTATATAGGGAACAAAGACGCAGATAAAAGCTTGGCAGAATGTAATAAAGGCACGTTCCACCTATTACCTGAATTTGATTAAGGCTTGTGTACACATGATCTCTTTGTCAACGACGTGACGTTGGCTTTTCCTAAATATTATGATATTACACCATATTATACTTAATGTTTAATACGAAACAAATGGCGCTTCAATTGTTATTTATTTCAAAGAAACGAAAGTAGGTAACTAAAATATATATAAATTATTACCATTAGAGACCTCGCCCGTTAAGTGAATTCATCGAGATTTCCTACGGGAGCCCGTTGAGTAAAATTGGTAATTCGTAAACCTTTAAACATTAACAATTGTAATACTTTCCGATTATTATATTAAAGAGATGATATATTCTAAAATGTTAAAATTTACAATTGTTTTAATTTTCAGATTAAAATAAATCAAACACAAAAGCGGTTTCTAATGTGAAAAGACAGCTTGCTGTTCTGTGGCCAGGGTCCACCAGCTGTCATTATATAGTCAGAAATAGGAAAGGTGGTGGAGCCCGGTCCAGGTAATATGCTACACAGCTCTCTATCACCAGTGGATCACAGATCCATCCCGTAAATAACGTCCACAGATCCACAGGTTCAATTTGGATCCAATTAAATCGTACCAAGTAACTCCAAACTTACATTTTTTTAAACATACATACTTACACATCTTCACTCCAAGACCATTGCGAGGCAGGTTTGCCTGCCTTCTATTATTCTGCTATTCTTGGAATATATTTTTTTTTATGTTATAGGAAGGCAAACAAGCAGGCGGATTTCCTGATGGTAAGAAATTCACGCCGCCTAGAGACACCAAAGATGTTAGTGATGGGTTGCCAACCTGAGGTCAGGATGTTAGGCCTCGAGCAAAAGTAAGTTTACCGGCTACCTTACCCTCCGGACCGGAACACGTCATGACGTTATGGCGGCAGGAATAGGTAAGGCGGTGGTACCAATCCGGGCGAGTCGCTGCGAAACTCTACCACCTAGTCAGATGTCACGGTGTTAGCGACGATAAGCCTTTGCTCGCCTTTTACGAGCTGCCTGGCAAGAAAGGCAGATGGTCTATTCTGTAAAGGAGCCCGGACCAACACGGGGAGCGATATATTGAGCGATTTGGTCATGGAATGTCAACTTAGATCTCCCCGGGTACCTACATCCATCACTATTCGCATTGTTTGTCATGTATTTTTATTACAATAATAGGAATCACTTTGGCATAGTTGATTATTCACTTTCTCTTGTTTAAGTCAGTTTAATCGTCTCCTGATTGTCATGTAAGTAGAGCCAGTTGTAATTAGAGCTATTTGCGAATTGTTTACTTGCGAAACAAAATTACATCCCCAAGATAATTCTTTAGAGATTGTTGATTTTTTTTAAGTATCCTATGATTGAGCTCGTGTCTTTAACTAACTACTTGCAATGCGAATATAAATGTGTAACAACATGAACCCAAAGACCGTAATAGTGCGTTACCAAGATGGTGCTGGGAAAGTAAGTCTTTAGCATAAGTTTGTTTACAGGCTATCCTACTCCTTGGCAGTACACGGCAGTGGTGAGCACAAATCTGGTGTTGGCACAATCAGTTAAGTTAATAACTTCCATAGAGTTATTGCTGAATTGTAAAAACAAATTTTAGAGTTGAACTTCAATTGAATCAGGTATGTTAGTCTTATTCGGCCAGTCTGCCGGCTACTCTATACTCCGGAATACGACGGAGCATAATGGCGGCAGGTAATGCTATGGTATCCCACCCAGCCAAATTGTTTCACAGCACCACACACTAGCAGGCTTATTCATAAACGCTGTTTAACTTTTAATCACCAATTTGAATAATGTTTGAAAAAATGTTTATTCATAAAAGCTATTTAGAGTTTATTATTTAAACCCTTGTTTAAAACTTTAATCAACAAAATGGCTGACTAATTTCAAACAGCTGACTTTATGTGCAATGACAAAATGCAACAAATAGTCATTTAATAGGGCTTATTTGTATGTTCTTTTGAATTTTCTATAATACACGCATTGAAATATTTTGATTTCGTTGAAATTTGGACAAACTTGGACGGGATATGCTGGATTTTGGAACAATATAAAACAATAATAACATGTTTTATTATGGAGATGGCCAATGACTCCTATTAAGAAACGAATAGTTTTCCAGAGCATTTTTTTTATGATTTTGGAAGCAAAAAAGTAGACAGATTTTCTGATTGTGAGAATTTCAGGCCGCCTAGAGACACCAAAGGTAACAATGATGAGTTTCCAACCTGAGGCTGGGATGTAAAACCCCGAGACAATGTAAGTTTACCGGCTACTTTATTCTACGAACCGGAACAATTCAACATTATGGCGGCAGGAATAGGTAAGGCGTGAGTCGCTGCGAAACTCACCTCCTAGTAAGTTGGCACCGTGCTAGTCTAACAGGAAGGTAGATGGTTTATTCTACAAAGGATCAGAAATGACATCATTTTATATTTAGCTTAGTAACATAATGTAGATGCTTTAAAAAATGTTATTTTTGAAATGCAGTGTATCAGTTCAAACGTTTTGTGTCTATGTTGCATTAATTTTATTTACGCTAATAAATTTAATTTTACTGTAGTACAATACGAGTCGTACTGAACTTTGGCATCACATTTTTAAAAAAAACGCCAACAAGTTACATAGCCCAGGCCCAGGCAGTGCCCAGCACATTAGCAGGTAGATAGTTATAGACAAGAAATATAAATACTTTTTAGCAAGAGGTCATAGATGTCCGACCACCGTATTTAAAAATAACGATGTTGACAACGGATGACAATTGTTTAATTCACTTTTAGCAATAGAAATACGCATACAGCCTCATTTCTACCAAAACCTACCAAGTTAAACAGTATTTAACTAAGCATTGTCAAAATGAACTTTATGAATAACAAATTTTTAAACAATGTTTAAGGCTTAATCAAATGATTAGTTAAGCAATGCTTAGGAGGCTATTTAACTACTTTTTATGAATAACGCAGTAGTTTTCTTATTGGTAATGACCTATTTAAATTTGAATTACGCTTACTGCTTCTTCCAAACTTCTTGGCAGAGAGGCAGTTGGTCTATTCTACTCAGCAGACAGTGGACCCGGACACGATAGGGTAAAATTATTCAATTTCACTTTATCCAGGTAAGCATCAGGTAGAGTGCTTGACGGCGTTGAGATTAATTCTACTAGAACAAAGGCGCAGCTATCTCTTATTAACAAAACTGTCGAGCCAATTTCAGAATAGTGCAAAAATGTTTTCCATAGAATGAACAAAAATATTGGCAACCCAATATGCAAAATATGTGTGACACAATACTGAATTTTAATTAAAATACAGTGTACAAACGACATAAGAGAATGAACTTTTGATTACATAAATGCATATTCACGCGTCGTCCTTTACGAGTTTATAGTGGGTAGAGCATTTAAATACTATTTAGTATCTAATCATTCTCGACAATTTTTTGTTGAATGTAAGCTAGTAACTTACTACCTAACCTGCTTTTCATAAAACTAGTCTTTTTTCTAGATACTCTAGTCAGATCATTATTATTTAATTTAAATCATTCATTAAAATATTTTTAAATGATAATGATATAAACGAAGGATGCTGGTCAGCATGGCAGGTACTTTTATGATTGACCGATAGTAAATAATATTAAAATAATCTTGGCTTTGTGCGAAGCGATCAGTCGAATTTTGCGGTGGATTGTGAGTTACGATATAGTTAGATAGTTCACAACATTTAGTTTTCAAATTTAAGGAAAATACCTTGAAATTTCAACCATATAAGAACAGTAGGGTTTCTTTCTAAGCTCGAGTCATGCAATATTGTACATTTAAATTGAGTTTGTCAATTTAGATACTTTTGAACACAATATTAGCGATTTATTAATATTTAGTTAATAGTAAATAATAAATTATTTTCTCGGATTCTTTAAATTTATTTCTAACTAAATGTTAATAACCAGCTAGTACTGTGTTCAAAAGTACCTAAAATAATACATACGATTCCAATTTCTGATTCGTATGATATCGATATTCAAGAGTAACCTGCGTGCTTTGAATTCTCATCTCGATGTCAATATTGCTACAATCTGGTATATACTTTTTAGTAACCATCTCAATAGGTTGGCAATAATTTCACTCCCCATCAGTCAATCGCTGATGTGTGTGAACTTAAAGACCCTGACGGAATGGTCTGCTGGGTCGCGAGCTGTCGCCAACATAATGTCGTTCGTCTATATCAGGGGTGGGCAAATTACGGCCCGCGGGTCGGATGCGGCCCTTGAGAGGTTTTAATCCGGCCCGCCGAGGGTTGTTTTTTAGAAAAAATATGAACTTTCTTAAAAAAATTAATGGTCGAAATGTTAAAAGACTATTGAAATTTGAACAATTAAGGTACTGAATCGATACTTCAAACATATATATTGCGTATTTCATATGTTAAGACTTCATAAATAGATTTCATTTTAATAAAGGATTGTAACATAAAATAAAAAAATGCCTTATATTATCTTTAGACAACGTTTTATAATCGCAATATTTACTGCTATTTTTAGGTGTTTTAATAAACCGGCCCGCCTCAAGATTAATTATAGTTTACTGGCCCGCCACTTAGTTTTTTTTAACTTTCCGGCCCGCGGTCAAAAGAATTTGCCCACCCCTGGTCTATATGGACACTTTATAATAATTTAAAGTTTTTTTATACAAAGTAGAAAAGTTATTTTAAAAGTAAGTATACAATGGAAATGAAGAGCATTGAAGAGTGAACATTCTGTCATATAATTTAAAATTATGACATTAAATCGAAATATTGTCATTCCAGACCATTAAATTTTTTTGTAAAGAATTTAATTCCCCGTGTTGGTTCGGGCTTCTTTGCAGAATAGACCATCTGCCTTTCTGGCCAGGCAGCTCGTAAAAGGCGAGCATAGGCTTATCATCACTAACACCGTGACATCTGACTAGGTGGTAGAGTTTCGCAGCGACTCGCCCGGTTTGGTACCACCGCCTTATCTATTCCTGCCGCCATAACGTCATGACGTGTTCCGGTTCGGAGGGTAAGGTAGCCGGTAAACTTACTTTTGCTCGAGGTCTAACATCCTGACTTGAGGTTGGCAACGCACCATTACCGTCTTTGGTGTCTCTAGGCGGCGTGAATTTCTTACCATCAGGAAATCCGTCTGCTTGTTTGTCTTCCTATAACATAAAAAAAAAAATTACAGACCGCTTTCAGACAGCCGTGTACTCTTATAGGGTTGTTATCAGTTTGCTGCCCGTAAATATAGGTCTAGATAACAGAAACAATGAACAGAGATAAAATTTATATAAAATAATTTTGTTTTTAGCTCGCAATTTTTGGCGTCTTTACCTGTGAAATTGAATGTGAAATTGTACAGAAGCTAACTGGAAAACGTTTTATAATAACGATCCCCTAATAGTACCACTGCCTTACCTATTCCGCTGCCACAACATCTGATTTCATTTGATTTCATTTCCAAATTGTAAAGGTAGTAAAGGAAAGTAGCAACTCAGGAGAGCAACACACCGTGGCATACTTTGATGTCTATAATCTATATGCGACGTTTATTTCTCACCATCAAGTAATGTAGTCTCTAGTACCTCTACTTATCTATATTATATTACGTGATGCCAAAACTTTGGACCCCTTTTACGAAAATTGTGCGAACGCAGGAGCATAAAATTTGGAACACTTATACATAGTTTATGTGTAGGAGAAGTGCAGAACCCTAACAATTTTCAATAATAATGCTTATAAAATTACATTAAATCGATAAATAAAATATAACCCACACTTGCATTTGACACACACAAACAAACATATTGATGATAACAATAAGAGATCACAGATGGCGCACTAAAAATTTTAGAAACAAAGTATCAAGATATTATAAATTTATTATGGTCGAATTTTGACCAACGGACGACCACTAGTTTAAACAATTGTGCCCACCTTAAGTTGGAAATAAAAATCGGGTAAAAACCGTTTCAACTGTGATAAATTTTAAGTGACTCAACAAAATTATTTTGAAAGTTTATATTCCCCAACGTCGACACTCGTAAAAATTTCATTATAATGAATAATAAAGTCACTTTTACCGTTTCGCTGATTTAAACATCTTCAAGACTTCAAAATTCACTAATACTACTTTTGTAAAACATTCAACCCATTTGTTTTTATAAAATACATACTGGGAAAGAATGTGTGTTTTCGTCGATATTTGGTGAAATACCAATGCATACACACTTTTTTAATAAAATATCACCCACAATCCACTTTATTTAACAATTTGAGTTACACTTTGGGCGAGCACTTTAATTTTTAGCAACATCAACAGGCCTTTACAACTAAAGATAAATAAATCCATTACACTTTATCATTCCGTATTTGGTTATTAGTTACTTACCTACCAATTTTTAATGAAAATGGATTATTTGAACATAATTCATAACATAATTCATATTCAACGTTGGATATTCTATAACAGTAATAGGTGTATAGGATATTCTATAAAGGTACCAGTAATAGGTAACCTATGTGTTTTAAAGAGCAGTGGCCTATGTGCACTATGTAAAACAATTTTAATAATGTTTATTAATAATTGACCGCCTCGTTGGTCGAATGGCGAGCGTACTCGCCTAACTGCATCGACGAAACGCGAGGCTTGGGTTCGATTCCCAACGGGGGCAGGCATTTGTGTGATGAACATTTAGATGTCTGCATTTCCGGGTCTGGGTGTTTATTAAATCTATTCTGGTATCTATAAATCTTAAAGAAAGAAAAAATTTCGCCCC
>NJDD01003285.1:117196-134747 GCA_002245505.1 Calephelis nemesis | reverse complement strand
ACGTCAGCGCTTGCCGTTGACGTGTTCCGGCTCGGTGTTTAAGGTAGCATATAAACTTACTTAAGATCGAGGCTTTACATCCCGGCCTAAGGTTGGCAACGCACCATTATATCCTTTGGCGTCTCTAGGTGGCGTGAATTTCATACCATCAGGAAATCCGTCTGCGTGTTTACCTTTCAATGTCATATAAAAAACGGAGGTATGGAATGGTCGAAAAGTAGGAGGATAAGAAGGTATTCTTGTTGTAAGACGGCCTTGCAGCAAATATGCCTAGAATAAGATGAACATACTTAGAAACGCCAGCCAGTAAACCAGCGATAGCTAAAAAGTACAAAATAAATTAAAATAAAAAACTTTTTTAGAATATTCTTTTGTACAAATATATTAACTATGAACTTAAAGCCTCATTATACACAACTTATATGACCATAAAAGCTTGTCGCGCGATTTTCCTTCGTAAATATTCTCCTATTATTGATTTTCGTAAAATGTGCTAAGTTAATTTTATTTTTAAATTGAGCAATTTTTGAGCACTAGGCTAGCTACAATCCATACAAGGCAATTTTTTACTTTTTAGAGTAAGGAATAATAACATATTTAACTGTTTCTAACGCAATAAACTTGTGACTTTGAAGGATTTACCAGGCCACCGAAAGAATTAACCCATTGGCGTATGTCTTCAAGATCAAAGTTAATAGCATTTATAGTATTGTTAACTTCATAAGCATAAAAATACCACGAGGAAGAAAGAACTTTAGTAATTACCTTAATAAATACTAGGAATAGGAGAGGTGAAAACACGCTAACTTGTGGAATACTGGCAGTTAGATTCTTCTAAACAGACAATGTTGAATGTACCATGAACTCGAATAACTACTTGAAGATCATGGAGATAGCGGAGGTGATAAATTAAGAGAGCTAAGAATGCCTAGCAGTATTTCAAAATCTTTTGAGTTAAATACGTTGCTGAAGTCTAACAGAGCCAGGACAGTAAGCATTTTATTGCCCATAGCGTAACCTTGATAAAGGCA
This sequence comes from Calephelis nemesis, assembly GCA_002245505.1. NCBI lineage: Eukaryota > Metazoa > Arthropoda > Insecta > Lepidoptera > Riodinidae > Calephelis > Calephelis nemesis. The sequence continues at coordinate 133,716 of NJDD01003285.1, read as the reverse complement.
GTTGAAAGAAACTGGATTTAAGAGGACATGGTGATATGTTTAAGGAGAAAAGATGACAATTGTTAAAAAATTGAAATTTCTGTCATTTTTTAAAAGAAATGGTAAAATTAGAATGGGACGACTGTAGGAAGGACTTGAAAGACTATTTATTTTAGGGATTGGAATTACGTAGGCCCTTTTTTCACGCAGAAGTATAAGTACCATACACTTACAAAAAAAAATTAAATACATTTACGAATACACAAAAATTCATTTTTTATGATATTGGAAGGCAACCAAGCAAACGGATTTCCTAATGGTAATAATATCAAGCCGCCTAAAGACACCAAAGGTGGTAATGATGCGTCAGATGTCACGGTGTTAGTGACGATAAGCCTATGCTCGTCTTTCACGAGCTGCCTGGCAGGAAGGCAGACAGTCTATTCTGCAAAAAAAGATGAAACATATGTATTATACATAAACGTGTTTATCTACATGTGCTAAATTTTCCAGCAAATGAAAGGTTTAAAAAAATGTACCGTTCACTTTGAAAAAAAAAAACAAAAATACACTTAGTTTTTCACTTAGGATTATAAAAGTAATCCTACTGACAGTAGGTCTACCTACCGGTTACCGTTTTAATGTTTCAGGTATTTGAATAGATATACCACTTTGTCTTAAATATTTCTTCTTTCTCACTGTACCTACTACTAGTCAGATGTCATTAACCTTATTAACCCGGAAAATACCCTCTTAGGAGAGATAATCCCACAGAATCTGCCCTACCCAAACATAAACTCTGTTTATTTATCTCTCTCACTCCACAGGTATTAGGGCTGAGAGTAAACTCATTCTCAAAAATAAGTCACAATTATTATAGCCCGGGATCCATAAGAAACCAAATATTCATAATTTCTTTTAAAACTGACTAGCTATTACTGGTAACTTCGTTCGGTAAGGGGTCAACCCTTCAGTTTGTAAAAAAAAATTGTTTTTAGTAGTTTCTTCGGTGTAGAACGGGATAAAAAGTATCCTATGTCCGTCTCCTGGTTCTAAGCATCCTCCCACATCAATATTCAGCTGAGTCGGTTTAACTGTTCTTGAGTTATAAATAGTGTAACTAACACGATTTTTTTATATATTATACAGACTAGCTTCCCCCCGCGACTCCGTTCGCGCGGATGTCGGTCTAAAACTGAAAAATGAAGATTTTTTTCTACGTATTTTTCCTGGATAAAAAGTATCCTATTTTATGCCCAGGATAATAAGGTATAATTATACCAAGTTTAATTGAAATCGAACTGTTAGTTTTCACGTGATGCCTGAATATACAGAAAGACAGACAGACAAAATTTTTTTTAATCACGTATTTGGGTTTGGTATCGATCCAGTAACACCCCCTGCTATTTATTTTTTCAATATTTTCAATGTACAGAATTGACCCTTCTACAGATTTATTATATGTATAGATTATATTTTGTCAGTTCATGTTTCTGAAACAGGTAGAAATAATAGCGCTGCTGTATAAGTTCGGATCGTCGTTGTTTTCGCAAGTATGCATAAAATACCAACTAAAAATTAATATAAATATACAACTAAAAAAAAAGTATCTTCACGCCCATATCCCCGAAGAGGTAGGCAGAGGCACAACCAGGGCACCCACGACTAGCCGAAGACACTAAAAGCCCCACAATGTGATAGGTGGCAAGCCTATCGCCAACCGGGCACATTTCAAATCCCAACCAACTTTTTTTTTTATTAGAAAATTGGAAAAATCCAATTTTCTTTTTGTTGACCGACCCGGGATTCGAACCCGGGACCTCATGCAGTCAAATCCAATACCCGGGCCGCTAGACCACAGAGGCGATATACAACTATATAAAAATATAACATTAGACTAGTTTTAACTAGATTCCGAACAATTACTCAAATCGGCTAGATGCAATCAACAATTTATTTTTTTTGATATTTTCTGAATATTACTACATATAAGAGGTCACTTCTTGTCTAAAAACCAATTTGTTAACTTCATATTTATCGATAACTAGCAGTTTCACGCAGCTTCGCCTGCGTAACTTGGCTTCTACTTCACCGAATTTGATGAAACAAAGCTTATGTCACTCAGGGATAATGTAGCATTGTAAAGGTGAAAGAATTTTTGAAATCGGTCCAGTAGTTTCGGAGCCTATTCATTTCAAAATAAACAAAAAATCAAACCTTTAATCTTTATATTATTAGTATAGAAGTATAGATAGAAAGAAATAAATACTGAAAACACATCAGTATTGTATCAACCCGTTGTGATGGAAATATAGTGAAGAATGTTGACAGAAAGCTCTTACACCGCTACGTTTAACATACGTTATTTATATAAAAAACAACATAGGGTCCTGCCAACATATTTAGCGACATTTTATTCATAGCTTTAAGCTGTTTTTAGAAATTTCTTTGACATTATGTATCTCAAACTTTGTCTTTGTCTTTGTTTTTAAAACAGTTCAAATTAAAAGTTTTAATAACAGTAAATTATTTTTAGATTGTTTTAATGATATTAAATTGAATAATTTAATTGAAATTACAAATAAGTATGAAATAAATAAGTATGAAATTACAAAATGATTGTAGAGCTTATTTAAAAGTGAAGTTAGTCCTTCATGTTTTCCTGGGTCCTTTACAGAATAAACTGTTTGCCTTCCAGGCAACTCGTAAAAGGCACCCATCCATGAGACCTGACTAGGGGGCTGAGTTTCGGAATGACTATTCTGGATTGCTACCTTACTTATTCCTGCCGCCATAACGTCAGCGCTTGCGTTGCGATAAGAAAAACCAGTAATTTTACTTTTGCTCGAGGCCTTACATCCCGGTGTCAGGTGGGCAACGCACCATTACTACTTTTGGTGTTTCAAGGCAGAATAAATTTCTTACTATCAGAAGATATGTCTTGCCAAGCAGACACATTTTCTGATAGTAAGAAATAGACATAATAAAAATTACGACTAACATTTTACCAAAACTAGTTTTGTAAAAAAAGTCCTAATTTGAAACTAAAAGCATAGATTTTAAGAGAATTTCGCGCCAGTCGAGGGTCAAATAAACTTAGCATTTTAAAGCAAATTCATGTCATCGTACTTCATTTTCAGGTAGCTTGCAAATTAATGCAAAACACTCATTAATAATGCTCTCAGTACTTTATTAATATTTAAGCTTCCTTTTGAAGTAATTTTGTCTACCTTGTGTTGACTTTGGGCTCTTTACAAAACTACGCACTGCTTTCCCAACAATCAGTGCGTAGAAGAGAAGTATTGCTTCATTTGTTATTTACTTAAATAATCTGCGGTCACATTTGTGTTCCCATGTTTAAGACATTTCTTACCTTGCACAACATTTTTGTGGAATCAGTTACCGAGGGCGGTTTTCCCAAACAATTATGACTTGGGGACCTTCAAGAAAAGAGCGTACTCATTCCTTAAAGGTCCGCAACGCATTTGTGATACTCCTGGTGTTGCGGATGCCCGTGGGCGGCGGTGATCACTTTCCATCAGGTGACCCACTTGCTCGTTTGCCTCCTCTTATATAAAAAAAAATGTGCCACAAATAACACATGTGACAAAGAGCTTGTACAAGTCCTAAAATCTTTTGAAATTCATTACAGCAGGCATGATATTTTTACGTTTATATATTTAATACGAGTATATAAATCAAAGCCACTTTGCGTAGTAATTTAATTACTTGAGAATGGGCTCACCTATCCAAACCAAAAATTTAGGTTTTGTTCGGATTACTTAGTAGATGGTTTATGTGAAGTTTGCATAAAATCGGTGTAGCAGTTCTTCATTTATTAATTTTTTTGTAACAAATTAATTCCATAAATGGCGGTTCGTTTTGCTAATGGGTATTTTTCTATCAAATTGATTTTTTTATATGGGGATTGTGCTTTCATATTGAAACTTAGTAGCGAAGCATGTACCGGGCCGCTAGTTATTAATAAAAAGCCTTCTTTAGGAAACACAAAATTTTATTTTTAATTGTTTTTAATTGTTCATTTTGACACTTCCCGTAAAATGTTACTCGTTTATTTGACAGTTACCGCGTTTGTAATAAAAAAGTATGTGTCGAATGCAAGTTTCAAAAACAATGAACATATTAAAAATATATTTCACTAGATCTTTGCAAGGTGAAAGGTCAAACCTAGAACTAATATTACAGAAATCTTAACTCCCATGAGACGTGTCCGTGCCTTTAATGAGTTGGTGTAGTCTTAGTAACGGCTAAGCTATCCTCTACTAAATATAATTAAAGCGTCCTGCAAAATGGGTAAAGTTATTAACTAAATAATCCAGTCAGCTGGAAAACAGACTATATATAGACCTAAGACGGCCCTTAAGATTTTAAACATGATTAATTTGATTATGATTGCCTCGATGGACGAGTGGTTAGTGTACACGCCTAACTACATCGACCAACCGCGAGGCTCGGGTTTGATTCCCGACGGGGGCAGGCATTTGTGTGATAAACATTTAGATGTCTGCATTTCTGGGTCTGGATGTTTATTAAATTTGTTCAGGTATTTAATTCTTTCTATGTATTAGAGTCTTTGACTAACACCCATAACACAAGCATAATATAATTTGCTTACTTTGGGGTTAGATTCAATTTGTGTGACTTGTCCAGGGGTATTTATTTATTTATTATGTGTCACGCAGGTTACGTAGTGTGAAAATTATTTTCAGGTTGGCAATGCTCACTGTAAACGTTGTGTTTGTGTGTTTCTTGCTATTAGAAATTCTCGTTGCTGACCTTTCAAGCCCATTATGAACCAGAATTTTATCTGAATGTTTATGACAATCAAATAAACATTACCTAGATCTTACTTGTTTCATAGACAATAAGTGCCAACAGAAAAGTTGTAAGTTACAGAACAAGTACGTTATAAGTTAGTAGAAAGTTAAGTAAGTAGTGTTGGGTGATTGTTTAGATAGTAACGAACACCAAATAAGGAAATTCATATTTTTTTAAAGATATAGGTACGCCGCCTTTGGTAGTTTTAAAATAAGATTATTCATTAAATTTCTTAAAAAGCGATCTACAGTTTCTAACCTAGTTTTATTCACAGATTTGATCACTTTTAATATTGAGAAGGGTCTGCAAGCGGATGTGGTATATACTGATTACAGTAAGGCTTTTGACCGTATAGACCACAGCATCTTACTTGATAAGCTCTCTCAAGCAGGTATACATGGGGATCTTCTTCGCCAAGCAGTAGTATTAAATGGTTACATGTCTAACTGGTTTCGTATTCCTTCTGGCGTACCTCAAGGATCTCTGTTGGGTCCGTTACTGTTTATTATTTTTATTAATGATATTGATGCTTGCTTTCATAATTCACAAATATTTCTCTTTGCTGATGATGTCAAAATATGTAAAATTATACGTAATTCTTCTGATTGTACTCTGCTGCAGCAAGATTTAAACAGATTTGTGAATTATTGTAGTCTGAATAAATTAGATCTTAATTCCGCTAAATGTTCTTATATAACATTTACCCGTAGTTGCAATATTATTGATAACATTTATTCTCTTGAGGATATTCCGATTCATAATGTATCCTCTATTAGGGATCTTGGAGTTACCCTCGATTCTAAGTTAGCTTTTGATGTTCATGTCAATAATATCGTAACCAAGGCATCGAAAGCTCTTGGTTTCTTGTTTCGGGTGGGAAAGAATTTTCGCAACCTTAAAACCTTCAAAATACTATATTGTGCCCTAGTGCGTAGTCATTTAGAATACGCTAGCCAAATATGGAATCCCTGTTATAATATTTATATTAAACGAATTGAATCCATTCAAAAGCGATTTATTAAGTTTTTATATTACCGGTCCAAACAAGATAAACCTACATATTTTGAAGCGTGTAGAGCTCATCATCTTTTACCTTTGTCTAACCGTAGGGAGATAGCTGACATATGCTATATTGCTGGCATAATCAACGGTTCTGTCGATTGCCCTGACCTTCTCAGTAAATTACTACTTAATGTTCCTACCAGGTCGGTCCGCAATCACACTTTGTTCTATGTACCACTTGCAGGGACAAACTACCGGAAAAATACATTTTTGCTTAGAGCTACTTCGAGTCTTAATAAGGTTGATGGTGTTATCGATCCTTTTCTTTCAAATCAGTTACAAATTAAACGTATTCTTTCAAATTTATTCTTTAAAAATTAGCATGTGGCATTAATTATCATCATTTATTTTACTTCACTCTTGTAAGTGTCAGTGAGTACTTTTAGTCTATTATTTTCTTATCGCTTTATCTTATTGTATGATATGTTTTGTTTTACTATATTGCTGTTTATTTGTGGAAACTGTTAATTGGCTTATCTTGTTACCTATTTTATTGTTTAGTTAGATTATTAGCTGTATGTTTCCTTTTGAGTAAATAAATAAATAAATAAATAAATATATTTTAACACGTTGATGAGATAAAACCATCGCATCGTCGACCGGTAGCGGAATCTGACAGAAATGTACACCAGACCTACCAGCTCGGCTAAAGAATAGCGACGAGCCTGTATATTCCATGACGCATGTAGACCACAAAATTGTCTCTTTCTATCGGGAGAGCTATGTGCTTGTTGGTTTGTCTAATTATGTTAAAACTTAGACATCTATACATATAATAACTCTGTAGAAGGGTCAATTCTGTACATTGAAAATATGGAAAATTTAAATAGAAATAAATGTTAAAATGGAAAAAAAAGTTACTGGATCGCCACCAAACACAAATATGTGATTAAAAATTTTTTTGTCTGTATGTTCAGGCATCACGTGAAAACTAACGGTTCGATTTCGATGAAACTTGGTATAATTATACCTTATTGTCCTGGGCATAAAATAGGATACTTTTTATCCTGTAAAAATACGGAGAAAAAAAATAAAACTTAATTTTTCAGTTTTATCACCCGAAGACCGACATTCGCGCGGACGGGGTCGCGGGCGAAAGCTGTGCTCGTCTTTTACGAGTTGCCTGGCAGAAAGGCAGAAAGACTTTTTTTATGTTATAGGAAGGCAAACAAGCAGACGGATTTCCTGATAGTAAGAAATTCACGCCGCCTAGAGACACAAAACATGGTAATGGTGCGTTGCCAACCTGAGGTCAGGATGTTAGACCTCAAGCAAAAGTAAGTTTACCGGCTACCTTACCCTCCGAACCGGAACACTTCATGACGTTATGGCGGTAGGAATAGGTAAGGCGGTGGTACCAATCCGGGCGAGTCGCTGCGAAACTCTACCACCTAGTCAGATGTCACGCTGTTAGTGACGATAAGCCTATGCTCGCCTTTTACGAGCTGCCAGGCAAGAAAGGCAGATGGTCTATTCTGCAAAGGAGCCCGGACCAACATAGGGTCATTATCTCTCTGAAGTTTATATTTTTACATTACGAAATCCGTCTCCGGAGTAGTTTCCAATACCATACAAAATATTGCCCAAACAATTCCGAATCTAGTCACATCCGGTTATTGACGGAGGGAACCATAAACAACTTTATGTTGTTAATTATTATGTCAAAGTTTCTCGTGTCATCAACAGTTTGTTTTGTCCTTGCCATATTATCCGTTTTATGAGGAACTAATTGAAATATCTATGTCATGGCGATATTAACACAAACTATGTTTATACATTATATCTTTTACAAACATAAATTACGCGTCACGTTGAATGTCCGCAAATTTGATTAAAATAAGTTAAGTAGTTTAGGAGACTCCTATTTTAATTAAATTTGTACACTGTGTGCAGTTTAATTGAACTTAAAAGGCTAAAATCTCAATTTTATGTGTGCAATATTATTTTATTGCAAATTGTTTGTTTATTATTTGACACTACAATAAAATACCAAAAATAGAATCTATACTTGCTATCGTCGGCACTTGCTGGAATTCCATTGTATATACACGTTTTTTGGAGTTAAAACTTGCACTTATCCACTGCCTTGCGTCTCTCTCCCACTCTTTAATAATATTCATATCAATAAATATTCTACCGAGAAAAAGACGTTGTCACGTAAAATCTTCGCCCATAAAACCGACTTTACAGGCAACCATTTTTTAATTTTAAGATTATTGTGTGCTTTGGAAGCGAATAAGCATATGGCTTTCCTGAATTTCTGAGACAACCGTGCACTGTAGACACCTAATTACGCCTACAGTTGTAACTAGGATCGCTGCTCTGTGACCGGTATGTCAGGCCAATCTCCCACTTCCTGTCATTATTACCGTCAGAAGACCCGTTTACTTGTTCGACATTTTATTACGTAAAGAAAAGGTCACAAGGACTAAAAGGTCAACAGTAAATTCACGTTTCATGCTACTCTATAATGTTGGTTTAATGACAGCGCCCTCCCGATCTATTTCCAATTCTTTATGATTTTACATAAGAATTGGGAACGAATCACTCGAATTATGATTACTACCTTATCTATTCCCGTTTTCCTCCTGCCACAATATCATACGCTTGCTACTTTTGGTTTAGAAAGTGTTCTACTTACTGGCGCAAGAATCTTCACGCCCCAGCCTTAAATTGACAACACACCGTTACTACTTGCTAGACTTCATAATATACCTCTTACCATCAGAAAATGAAGCTGCTTGTTTGCTATTCAAATTCACAACAAATTCTATTCTAGTAATTGAAGATGATTCGTGTAATAAAAAGTTATTTAGGAAAAACTACATCGACAAAAATGTTTCACTTCTCTATCATTTCTAAAAATATCGACAACATCATCCCTAAGTAACCAATATTGGGTAGATACGGGCTTTTCCTCTTAGTGAATGTTTGGATTGCCGTTTTAGCGTCCAAGATAAATAAAGCTTTTGGTCGGTCATAACATGTCGGACTTTTAAATAAATTCTTGTCAGATACATATACAACATATATTCGGATGTATTTATAATAATAAGTTTTAAATATTAATAGTATCTGATATAACTAAGAAATAATGCACCTTCTACGTTATTGAGATCCTTATAAATGCAAAATAAACGTATATTTATGTAAAATCTATACTTGCTATCGTCGGCACATGGTGGAATTCCATTGTATATACACGTTGTTTGGAGTAAACACTTGTACTTATCCACTGTATACTTTATTTAACACTTTCTGTTACTTTCTAGCCAACCGGTTTCACTGTTTACAGAATCATCAGGGCTTTGAAACTCAAAGTTTCAAACAGAAAGTGTTAAATAAAGTATACAGTGGATAAGTACAAGTGTTAACTCCAAACAACGTTTGTATATTTATGTTCTTGTTATTATTCATACTGCGATGAACTATTACCGTTTTCACTTTATTAAAAGTGTCAGAGAATTTACGTACTTCACTTAATTAAATCAATTAAAACCTCAATTTATATTTAAAATTAAGATAACAAATGTAAAGTATCTTCACGCCCATGTCACCAAAGATGTAGGCAGAAGCACGACCAGGGCACCCACGACTAGCCGAAGACACTAATGCCCGATTTCACCAAGAGCCCCTATACTTTAGGGGACCTTTTAACGTTACTTACGGGACTGTTTCAATACAAAATTGTCCCCTAAAACACGTTAAAAGGTCCCCTAAATATAGGGGCTCTTCGTGAAATCGGGCATTAGTGTCTTCGGCTAGTCGTGGGTGCCCTGGTCGTGCCTCTGCACAATGTGATAGGTGGCTAGACTATCACCAACCGGCACACATCCCTAACCTCTAACAACATTTTTTTTTATTAGAAAATAGGAGAACTAAATTTTCTTTTTGCTGGCCGACCCGGGATTCGAACCCGGCACCTCAAAAAACATTTTTTGAGATAAAAAAAATCGAAAAATACGTACTAGATGTTTCCTTTTTATGCGTGAATAGGTGGGTACGATGTAAAAAAATGGCTCTCTACTCAAAAAATGTTTTCGAATATTTTATGCATAGATCTTCAACATGTTTTCATAACTGTATCTTTTCACAGTTTATACAAATAATGAAACTATCAGAGACGAATCGATATTTATGTTAAATTACTATGGAAAATAACTGATGGACGGCGCTGATTTCTTTCCAATGAAAATTATTTGCTTTACTCATTTAATAATGTGATATTGAATAAATAAAGGAAAGACGGAAAGTACAATAATAGTCCTCGAACATTATTAACAAGATAGTTATTTTTTAATGTCACCACTATTATTTTGTATGTTTTTAGTGAACCTCGGGTTAACCCCCTTAAATGTACAGAGGCATTATGATAATGACGGTTTTTATGTAGTATATTTTCATAACTTACTGAAATAATTTTGTGCTACCTAATTTTTAACAAATTTTAATGTGACATAATTAAGTTATATATGTTATAATTATATAAATGTAGTATTAATTTTAAGAGTAAAGTGAAGTGTAATTTTAAGTAAAAATCATTAAAAGTAAGTAGATGTATTATGTCCAGTAAGTGTAGTCATTAAGCTGAAATACCCCATGGGGTATGCACCATGGTGCGAAAGGAGAACATTAAATAACAAGAATTATAGAAAAATCTGTAAGGCAAAAATAAAAATTATATATCTTTCTTATTAAACTAAGCGGTAATGAAAAAATATAACTTACCCAGTGTCCATTTTTGAAATATGAAAACTTTATCCAAGCTACGTGAAGCAGGAACAAATAAAGTGCCTTCTTTGTTCTTTATCCAGCGAGGCCTTCTTGTCTGACTATGCTAATATAAACGGCATACAAAAGGCATACACCACGACACCGAACAGCTTGTTTGCAAAACGATTATCACATATATATTTGTTGGCGACGACATTAGCCATTTAGTGAATTTCCACAACACTTATTTTTGATATCCTGATTTTCACTACACTTATTTATTACTTACAATTTTTTAACACATTATAAACACCAATTAAAATATTGTAAAGTTTTCGTAGCAAGGTCTACGCTAACTTTCGACACTCAACTTTATTTTATTCCTTTTAAGTGTAGGTTCAATTATTATCTTTTTATTTATCTTATAACGATTTATTCATACATTTACAAGTAAGTATCCTTACTGTACGTAGTACGTCAACGCAAAGAAAAGTTTCAGTGGTTTCCCCGATACGTAGCACCGCATCGCTAGACCGGAGGCAAATGCGCGTGCCTCTACTGCGCCCCAACAAACTTCGCCGTTTCATGAAAAGGCTACTTTTTCAACGACATCATAAGCTTATTTAGTCGACTTTTGTACTGTATGCTCATTAAATTTTAATTGCTTAAATTGGCCAACCGATTTCGCTTTTACAGCTTTTTCAGAGTCATGTTGTTAACATGTACCGAAACCGATTACCTTTTAAAGTGTTTCTAAGTAGGTATTTTTTGCGTTGGTCTTGAAAGACTGCCCAATTCTGATAAGTTTATTTTACAGATAAGATTATTAACTTTGTCTGAAAATTAGCAATCTAAATTATTAATGAGAATTATACATTAACTATTTGTTTTTAAAGAAACGCGATTGAGCTGTTTGTTTTTAATAATTCGAGTTGACCCAAACATAAGAAAATAAAACCCTACCACAAACAACTTATTCCTAACAACCCGTTCAAGGCCATAATACAAAACAACTTCGCATAGGCAGGGTTAACGTAACTGTACCATCATAGCAGGGTTTCTTAAAGTGGGGTCCATGGATCACCAAGGGGACCAAGGTATGTTCAAACAAACATTAACTCTTGAACAGCTTATACATAAATACATACATATCTTCACGCCAAGTCCCTTACGGGGTGGCAGAGAGTATCGAGTGCCAGACCTCATGTTCCTGACTAACCTGTCTAGCTTCTTTCACATTCATTTCCCTTCACTTTTTTCACTTCCCTTTTTCGTTTCGGAGACTCGACACCACCCTCGGATAATATCCGATTGATGTGATCGTGAAATGTCAGCCTTGGCCTCCCCGGGTATCTACATCCATCTACATTCGCATTGTATATCTAGTTTGTCAATCTTCCATCTGTCATTCTTTCCACATGACCGAACCAGCGGAGCATGCCCTTTCGCAATTTAACACTAAAACTTTCTTTCAACCCCACTCTTTCTCGGATCTCACTGTTACGAATGCGGCCAGCGAGCGTTACACCACAGATTATGAACGGCTTACGACTTTCTAAAAACTTAATAAAATGGACAGGACTTTCAGGCCCGAGCGCAATGTTAATTATTTAAGGGCAGTAAAATTGCAAAAACAAAACACACGGCATTTTCATTACCACGTAAATGTAATAGTGCAGAATGTAGATGACACAAAAAATGCTTTATGAAATATAACTTAGAACCATTTATCGGCTCTAGATCAAACTCATACGGGACCAGATCTGAATAATGACCTACATTTTGAATAATAAAACAATAATAATGCTTATACAGTACATTGAATCAAAAAATAAAACATTACCCACACTATCATGCATTTCACACACACAAACAAAATATATTGATGATAACGATAACACATCACAGATGGCGCACTAAAAAGTTTGAAAACAAAGTCAATTACTTTGTTTCTGCTTGAAAAATGAAGATGGCGTTCTTTTCAACAAGATATTAAAATTTATTACGGTTGAATTTAGACCAATGGGCGACCACTAGTCGTTCTAAATAGTCATAAAAAATCAATAACCTATCCATAATGTAGCTAAGAAGTAACTCGACTACAACAGCTTTTAAACAAACAAACACACATGCGCACGCAAGTACAGAAAGAGAGGGGTCCGGGGCATAGACATTACAAAACATTTTTAGATTTTTTGTCTGTCTATCATATCCAGGCTGCGATTCACGCCAAATCTACTTAACCAACAGCACCGAAATGTTTCTGCTCGTTACGTTCTGAGGAAGATCGTAGGACACTTGTTATCCAACTATCGCGGGAGAGGTGTAAAAGTAAAAAGGTAAATTTGGAAATATTTAAATAACGATCATGAAAAATCATTTAATTTTTTTCGTTTTGTCGTGTTTTTTTGGTAAGTCATAAGTTTTTTAGTATAGAAATTACAGACATAGCAACACTAGGTAAATTTGACCAAATAACTTGAAGTTGAAATAGATATGGAGAAACATTGTAATGTATATATAGGTCTTAAAGTATCCTCACGCCCATAACCCCGCCAATATTCACGCCAAGTGCAGGATAGGCAGAGAGTATCAAGTGCCAAGTGAAAAAAGGTGCGTCGGGGCGGCTAGTGAGATTAATAAATCTTAAGTATTTTTTGTGACCCAAGTCTATTTAATTACATAATAAACTCATAAATTTACATAAGTGTTTAAGGTTTGAGAATCTATGTCATTTTTCCTAAAATAATTGTACAAACTGTTTAATAAAATTTAATTATTTGTGTGTTTACTTTTAACTGTTTGTTACTCGATACTCTCTGCCTGCTCTATAAGGAGGGACTTGGCGTGTATGTATATAATTTAACATACTATATAATTCATGATATGCAAAACTAGTTTATTAATTTACAGTTGTCGAGCATGTCGTACGTAGATAAATACTTCAACACAAATCAAAACACGTTTAAATAGAAGGTAGTTTATTGTAAACAAGACATTACGAGTGATATAAGTTACAAGCAATGTAAAGCGACTGGATGTGACATTCTCTTTTTTAGTTTTTATGTTTATTTAAAAAAATAAATAAAATAAAAATTGAATGTAACCCCAAAGTAAGCAAATTATATGCTTGTGTTTTGGGTGTTAGTCAACGATTATAATACATAGAAATACTTAAATAGATACCTAAATAAATTTAATAAACACCCTGACCCTGAAATGCAGACATCTAAATGTTCATCTCACAAATGCCTGCCGCCGTCAGAATCGAACGCGAGCCTCGCGGTTGGTCGATGTAGTTAGGCGTGTACGCTAGCCACTCGAAAAACGAGCGGTTTTTAAAGGCTTTAAAAATGATTTATTCAATATCCTGAAGTAATTTATAATGAATATAGTACTTATATTTTAGTTTTTAATTTTGTTTCGGTACAGTTAGCGGCGTGTTTAATTTTATGTCATCAGTAAATACGTCTTAGACGAATCTATGGTATTTGATGTTTTTAATTTGAAAATTGGAAAAACCATATTTCTTTTGGTTGCCCGACTCGGGATTCGAACTCGGGACCTCAAGCAGTCAAGTCCAACAAGTGAACCGCTAGACCACAGAGGACCACATTTTATGCAATCTAGAAAGAAATAAAAAAAGAAGAAACACACGAGGTTAAAGATATTATGATAAGCTATATTATTATGTTATATTCTGAGTACTGAAATAATATTTTTTAATAAATATCTAAAAGACCCGACAGTCATAATCTTGGATGGGAACGCTCGGAGAGGGATTATCCATCGATCTTAGTTCTTTGAAATCACTTCGCAAAAATTGAAATCTTAAAATAGGTAGGTACAAAGGCGGGGAGCACATATAATGTAGTAGACATACAGTTTCCGGGGAAGACGGATTGGCAACCACTTAAACTTGAGTCTTAACCGGTACAGTCAGAGATACGTTCATATTTACGAAGGCCAAACTTGGACTTTCTTAAACGTGGGACTGTTTTACATATTTTAATAATTTATATAATAATAAATATTAACCCATGTTGATTTAAAACAATCAAATAAAGTTGTAACATGTTTATTTTGTGTCGTCTGGTTACTTTCGACAACGAAACAGTGCCCCAAATGTCAATAATGTGTTTGAAGTTGAACTCATGTAACGTCCTTTAAATTTCCTCTTGTCAACATAGTTTGTATATTAATGCTAGTCATGACAGAAACATATGAGTTCGCGAAGACCACCAATCGATTTTCCAATCGGCCTTCTGCTCCAAGTCTTGCCCTTTTTTGTAATCCAACGAATTTAAGTCTAGACTGGAAAAGGGCCAGACTGTGTGGCGGACAGTCAATTTCATGTGCAGTCAGCCAGTCTTGCGTGCTTCTTGCTCCATGGGCTGGCGCAAAATCTTGTTAGAATACCCAGAGCCTGTTATTCTACATGGTATCATTAGCAGGTTCCACAAGTTCTGAAACCACTGAGTTTTGATACACAATCGCATTTTACGTCTTTCTCACAAAAGTATATCTCAGTTAAATAAAAAATTTAGTTGATTCAGTTAATTAAAAAATAATAAAATGAGATTGCTAAAAAACATGTCTGAGGACGAAAAATGGCCTCGCTGGACACGCGGTATGCGGTTGCTTGCTTCGTCACTACTGTGCGAGTAAATCTTATCATTTTGTTTGTTGTAGCTCTCTTCCACAGTAATTTTTTTTTGTCAGAAAAAAGAATTTTACGGTGATTTTCCGGCGTACAGCTTCAACAAAATGCGGGATCTGTTCAGCCTCGTGTCCATTAGGTGCGCATCCAAGTGATTTCCTGTTTTTCTGCGATAAACTCGTTGTCCTGAGTCTTCATTCCACACCCTTTGCACCGTGGTTTTACTTAACCCCATCTAAAGGGCTAACAGTTTCTGCTTGCAGATAGGTTTTTTTTTTAATTTGCGCCTTCGTAGCATTTACCACTGCTGATATTGTAACAGAGCGAGGGTGACCGCGTCTTATCTGTCTTCCAAACTTGAGTCCTCATTATATCGTTTGATGGTACGATAATTAAATCTTCTAGTTAAATTCCAATTCTTCAGTTTGTCGAAAATTTGAATTGATGTGTAACGACATCCATGCAGCGCGATAACCACGACACCATCTTCTTTAAGCGTCCACCCCATATTTAATAACATGTCAAATTAGAAAGAAAACGTACGTACTTATTACATAGAAATAGGAATATATAAAGAAGTGCAACAATGTTCTATAGCAAATTTAGTTGTATCAATACCGTTGGAATCGACATATAACTTAACAACATCTCTTTGTTTCTTTTAACAAATGTTGATATTATGTACGCCGAAAGAGATAACGATATTCACATCCATGCAGCGCGATCACAAAGATACGATCTTCTTTAAGCGTCCACCCCATATTTAATAACATGTCAAATTAGAAAAAAAAACGTACGTACTTATTATATAGAAATAGGAATATATAAAGAAGTGCAACAATGTTCTATAGCATAATTAATTGTATCAATACCGTTGGAATCGACATATAACTTAACAACATCTCTTTGTCTCTTTTAACAAATGTTGATATTATGTACGCCGAAAGAGATAACGATATTTTTGTCTATGCTAATTTTGACGTCGATTTAAAGTGACGTCATGACAGTTCTCGTGTTTGCCAAGAATCCATATTTTGTGTTCAATTTATATAGTGATGTACTATTTCAATTGTCGATATTTTATTTTACGTTCCCAGAAAAGAATATTTGGACATGATAAGAATGTATACCATTGCCACTGAAAATATCAATCACAGTCTATGTACGCGCACGGGCCGATCCCCGGGTCGGTCAGAGATAAGAATCTATTGTTCTCGATCGCCGGGCGTTGCGTATGCGCCAGTCGCATGCATTGATCGGCGAGGTC
>NJDD01003285.1:98450-109151 GCA_002245505.1 Calephelis nemesis | reverse complement strand
CCTAGGTATACAGCGACTCGAGCGCTCGCTCTAAACATCATTTTCAGCTCAAATTAAATTTTGCTGGCGCCTTTTCAAAGACGTAGAGCAAAGTTGAAAGTTCGGCGAAGTTTTGACAACGTATGTCATTAAAAAAGAGGCAAAGTTGTAATAGATAATTTTGTAAAAGTCTAGGTTTCCAAAATATTCAGGCGTAGTTAAGTAACATCGTTACTACTATCAGATACCAATTTCAGTTCGTATCGTACCGCACTGTACGTTGGTAATTTCTTTCCTGACCACTCCTCCTTTCATTCAGGCTTTAACTTCGCATGATTCCTTGTGCCATGGTTAAACACCTCCATTATTATAATATAAAATCAAAGTGATCGAGGCGCCTTTGTGTGGGGAAGTCTGTAATTTTTTATTTTTTTTTGGTTTGAAAACATATTTGAGAATGTCGGATTAAAGTACATGAGTTTAATGCATGTCAACAAGTCAATAATGGCCAAAAAATGTTTAATTTTACTGCAAATGGTCAGTAATTAAATCAGTAATTAAAATTAAGCAATATGAGAGATAGGTCAGAAGGCTTCAAAAAATTAATAATTTCGCCGTATTTGTCCGGCCATCTTTGCAGAATAGACCATCTGCCGCTCTGCCAGGCAGCTCGTAAAAGGCGAACATAGGCTTACCGTTGACCATGACATCCGACTAGGTGGTCGAGGTTCGCAGCGACTCGCCCGGATTGATACTACCGCCTTACTGCCGCCATAACGTCTGTGCTTGACGTTGCCGTTTTCTGGTTTGGAGGATAAGGTAACCGGTAAACTTACTTTTGCTCAAAGTCTAACAGTCTGGCCTCAGGGTCTGGTGGCCGTCACCACCTTTGGTGTCTCTGGGAAATCCGTTTGCTTGTTTGTCTTCCAATATCATAAAAATAAATTAAATAAAAAATCTATGATCCTTGAGTATTACGGCAAATTGACCGCCTCGTTGGTCGAGTGGCTAGCGTACTCGCCTAACTACATCGTACAACCGCGAGGCTCGGGTTCGATTCCCGACGGGGGCAGGCATTTGTGTGATGAACATTTAGATGTCTGCATTTCCGGGTCTGGGTGTTTATTAAATTTGTTCTGGTATCTATTTAAGTATTTCTATGTATTAGTATCGTTGACTGACACCCATAACACAAGCATAATATAATTTGCTTACTTTGGGGTCAGATTCAATTTGTGTGAGTTGTCCTGGGATATTTATTTAAATTGTCTGACCTATTTCAACCATCAGATAGACGTAATGCGTGTACACTATTGGTATATAATAAGATCAACAATGACTTTTTCATTATCCATTATCTAATCCTCCAAACTCCACTAGGATAGATCCTTATGAAGCTGGAGTGACTACATTTAGAATAATCTCGGGCTTCCCCTTCTACTACTATAATATAGTCTTAATATTTTTAAACAGATTACAATATTTTATTTAATACTGCTTCTCCTGAATATCTGTATGAGCGTTTTACATTTTTACACCCTTTTGATGTCGTCCACACCTGCGTGGAATTTTGAAATTGCCTTGTAGTTCCACTAAGTTGTATAACCATTCTTTTACTTTTAAAGCTGTGAAACTCTGGAATTCATTGCCTTATGAAATTCGGAGTATTCAATCATTAACAGTTTTAAAGAAGGCAGTAATGGAGCGTTTTGGTGTGTAATTAATTAGCATGTTGGCACTTTAGTCATAATTAGTAATTTAGTTTGTGTTTTTTTTGTAAAGTAAGTTTTATATTGTGCACTGTATGTTATACATTTCTTTTATGCATTCTCACTATTTTGGGTTTGCTCGAAGAAATCTCTTTTAGAGATAAGCTCGCCTTTTGTATAATTTTACATATTTAATTGTTTTTTTACTTTTTGTGTACAATAAAGAATTAAAGAAAGAAAGAAAGATTTTAAGGAAGAGAAAATACAAAAACATACTACTAAAATTCGTTTATTTTATATTTTGTCATAATAAATGTCGTATAATAATAACAACAACATCAATTGTCATAAAAAAATATTAATTTGTGCAACAATACATTGTCATTTTGTTTAGTCTTTATAAATGTTAATTAAAAATGTATACATCTCACTCATCAATTAAGTTATTTATACTTATATTGCGTAAACCTATACAAAATAAATACTTTTAACCGACAAAAAGTAAGCACGATCTCAAACTCAGATGGACACCGAAGCTCTAAATCAGACATACACGCATAAGTTCAATAATACATAATTCAGATGTAAAGTAGAAACAGATGTAGAGGAACAAGAGACAAAAAACTCGTGAGCCAGTGGATTATATCGTATTAGGTATCTACGCCCCAAAATCATGAGAGACATAAGAGTAGAAGAACGGATCACATGTTTCCGTAACTGAACGTGTAGACAATACCGTCTTTACCATAAGGGCACACGGGGCCAGTGCCATGGGCCCATATACTTAGAGGGCCCCGAAAGATCGACTATTTCACTCTTTTTCAATGTTAAAATATTTTAGTTTTAGTTCAATTTCGCATTTTAAAAACGACTACGTAATTCGTCAATAGTTATGAGCATAAAAAGTGACATTCTACAGAAAATTGAGTTTCAGGATTTCAACAGAAATCACGAAAGAAAATGTTATCGTAATCATACAACATAGCAGCATACTAATATAATATATAATGACATACTTATATATATTATATTATACTTATAAGTATGTCATTATATATACTTATATTATATATAATGACATACTGTAATAAAATAACGTAATTTATTACCCAAACAATCGGAGTGAAAAAAGGTGTAAAGTTTGATTTCTTTATATTCCAAAAGGGCTCCAAGTTTTTTGTGTGCCCAAGGGCCCCAGTAAAATCTAAGACGGCCCTGTGTAGATGAACCTGGTTTATAACCATAGTGAGTACAGTGACGATATTGTAAATAAGCGGACACGAAAATTTCAGTATTTATTTTACAATATATCACTGGTATCCAATCCATTAGAAGATGGAACATACTCCACGGGCACGCAGACGTTTAAATTCAATCAAGCAGAAAATTCCATTTATTGAACAGCAAAAGATTTCTTCGTAAATACAAATAACTCAGCTAACACATTTTGTTCGTAATATATTTATGTGTGGAAACAGTAAGCAAAAGAAATATCTGTCATCCTTACAGTGTTTTGAAAGTATTGAAAAAAGATTTGTATCAGATATTTCGGTTGCTTAATGTACATTTCAAAGCGCATTTTTCGACACTTTGAATGATATATAAACCACTATACTCGTACTCATATATTTTCTAGACTCCTGGTAGTAAATATGAGATGAAAAAAAAGTATCTTCACGCCATATCCCCAGAGAAGTAGGAAAAGGCTTAACTAGAATGAGAAGAGAACTTATATGAGAAGACATCAAAATTTTATTCTTATGGCTCAATTGGTTTTTTTTAAAGACTGAACAGCGATGGAATATCAATAAGGTTTAATTAAATTTAACTATTATTATCAAAATATAAAAATTGTGATACAATATAAAAAGCATTTAGTTACAAACACAATATAAAATACCACGTTTCTAAAAACTTATACATACAATGAAACTGTCAGGAAAATTCCTTCGTGTCCTCGACTTCCGTGTGAAAAGCTTTATTCAAATACGAACATGACAAAAGAAATCCACCTCCGTCACATGTCTGCCGCGACCAGACACCTCTCTCTGTAGGGTTTAAGGTTACAATATATTGAAGCCACTCGTATAAAAGATACTGTTACAATGCTTTCTATACTGAATGGAGAATTCCACCTCAACAAGAAAATTGAAAACTACGTTTCTTAAATGCATTCCAGACATGAATATCGTTATTTTCTATCACTGTATAATTGACTTAATATCCCTATCCCTTCTATACTAATACATATTTACAACAAAGGCGGATGAGCCATCTAAGTGTGAGATCATATTTAAATGGAGCGCAAAAATATAAAATCGTTAACTTATAAACAAATTCTTACAAAAATATCTCATAATATCATTCAAAATTAATCCAGAACGTTTTCGGAATCCCCGGTTGTCGTAAACACTCCTTCCAACTATCCGAATACGAAGATTTCTCGTCAATATTCGCTTTTCCCAATATTTCCTTTTTGGCCATTTTGGTTTTACAACCAAGACTGAGGTAAATGCTGACTTTATCCAAATTAGCTTTGAATACTGACAATTTCACTGTGGCTGACTTCGGATCCCATCTGGCGGATATGGTCGGAATGAACCTGTCACTTTTCCAATAACATTCAGCTTTGTTTGCTTCTAATATCGTGGCTTTCAGGTACAAAGGTGCTGTAACAAAGTAAACTTTATTGGCATAGATCCTTATTGCACTAACGTTAAGGTTATTTTTCAATTATTTTTTTGTTGGAATATTTAACAAGAATATATAAAGTGAAAACGAGTTGAACGATCTTGAGAATTACTAAAGGGACTGTTGCATAAAAATCTTAAGAATAAAGTTTTTACTTTTACAGCTGTTTAATTAGGTACTTAAGCAATTTATTTCGCAAATAAATAATAAATAAATATCCCTGGACAAACCACACAAATTGAATCTAACCCCAAAGTAAGCAAATTATATGCTTGTGTTATGGGTGTTAGTCAACGATACTAATACACAGAAATACTTAAATAGATACCAGAATAAATTTAATAAAAACCCAGACCCGGAAATGCAGACATCTAAATGTTCATCACACAAATGCCTGCTCCCGTCGGGAATCGAACCCGAGCCTCGCGGTTTGTCGGCGTAGTTAGGCGTGTACGCTAGCCACTTGACCAACGATGCCTTGACCTGAGCAAATGGGTTCAACTATTTCGAAGAGAAGGTACAATCAGCACTCCAGGGATTTTGTGAATTTAATTAATATGGTTAAAGTTGTGAAATGTGTTAACTATAAAACAGTAGTTTGACGTTTGAATTAACATAGATTTTAGGAGACACTTATAATCGTAAAAAAGTTAAAGTATCTTCACGCCCATATCCCCGAAGTGGTAGGCAGAGGTACAACCAAGGCACCCACGACTAGCTGAAGACACTAAGTCCCACAATGTGATAGGTGGCAAGCCTATCGCCAACCGGGCACGTTTCCAATCCCGACCAATATTTTGTAATAAGACAATTGGAAAAATCCAATTTTTTTGTTGGCCGACCCGAGATTCGAACCCGGGACCTCATGCAATCAAGTCCAACACCCGAACCGCTAGACCACAGAGGCGGTTAATTATTATAATCGTATTTTCGACAATAAGTATTTTTATCCATAAGTGAATTGATTTGTCTGTAGTTTTGTACAAACCGACTTTCACTTCATTTCATATTTCACTTCAACGAACTTATTTTTCATTATTTACACCACACATTTGTCGTTTTATAATGTAGAAGAAATGATTTGCACTATTAGACAAGGCTTAGTTGCGTTGCCAACCTTGGACTCATTGTAAGTTAATCAGATGTTCTACCAATAAATTATAAAGCAAACTGTAATATTGAAATGAATATGAAATAAAATAAACATTCTTTTTTCGTTTTTCGTTCCGTCAAATTATGGAATTCACTCCCTCTAGAGGTCCGCGATAGCACTTCCCTGCCCATCTTCAAAAAACGGTTGAAAGAGTATTACTTAACACTTGCATAACGATTTGTGATTATCAGGTTTCTTATTTATATAAGTTATATTGTTTTAAAGTATGAAATTATTGAGTTTTTTTTATATTGTTTCTATGTTTAGGTTATTTATTTATTGTTCATGATGCCTCCTACTGTTTCATCACAGATTCTAAATTTTAGGGTTGGCTGGAAGAAATCTGTAGACCTAGAGATAAGCCCACGTTTTGTGCATTTCTGTTTATCACTGTCCATATTTTAAGTCATAAATTGTGTACAATAAAGAATTAAATAAATAAATAAATAAAACGATAGTTAACGGATAAAAAATACTTTTATGTCACTAGTACCGGTCTTATTGTTCCGATTCATAATAATGAAATCATATTATATTCGCATTGTCTGTGACCAGTTCCTGAAATGAAATTCATTCTCGAATGATCGCGGGATGATACTGCTTCCAATATTTGAAGATTAAATTTAAGATTTTTGATGCACTGGGACACAAATGACAAAAATTTCATTACCAGCTTTCCAATGTTTTTGGTCAGAAAGTAAAGCGGGGTTTCAGGGTTCTGTTTTTTAAAGAATGTTCACGCCCATATCCCTGAAGAGGTAGGCAGAGGCACTACCAGGGCACCCACGACCAGCCGAAGACACGAAGTCTTACAATGTGATAGGTGGCAAGCCTATAGCCACCAGGGCACATATCCATACCAGGCAACGTTATTTTATAAGAAAATTTAAAATGCTCAATTTTTAATTTTTTTCGCTGCCCGACCCGGGATCACCACCCGAGACCGCAAGAACTCAAGTCCGACGCCAAACTTCTAGACCATTGAGGCAAAATTTATTGTAGTATTTTACCCTTATCATTAATCCTGATTTTTTTGTGAAAAGTTATCCCGCAGGCGGAGAATGAACAGAAATGAAGTATATCAGACCTTTGAATTGTTCCTGTTCCTGCATAGTTTGGACGCTGCACCGCAACCTGTTGATGGTCAGCTGGACGGTATCATTGAAGCCATCCTCACTGGCCGTGTACAGCAGCGTCACTTCCAACTGCCCTTTTTTGTTTTCTCTCTGTAACAGTTCAAGAATATTTTTTTACCATCCACCCTTGGAGTATGTTGAAATTTCCTTTTGTAATTTTATCTACATTATCAACTTCATCCTATCGTTAGCCCTGCTCGCTCGGTGTTGCCCCTTTTTTCTCTTGTTTTCCCTTTGGACTCTTAATTCAATGTTTAATTAATTTGATTTAGAAATAAATCACCTCATGTTTGATAGTCCCACTTTTTATTAAATTTAACCCAGAAAAGTGCATTAGGCCATAGTCTTTACTTTTAAGATATTCTTGAAAATAATTTTCTAATAGGTTACAGAAAAGTTTTTAAGTTCTTATTATCTTAAGCAAAGTAACGCCTTCTTCGTTATCGCTATCGCTTTACGAAAAAAATACGATAGTACAAATAATGAATGAATAAGCGACACGGGACAGCGACGCAGGACAGCGGTACAGGACAGCGACACACTAATAATAATAATAAATCATCTTTATTTCACATAAACCTACAAGAGGCACTTGTGACGGGTCTATATAATAATAAATCTACCACCGGATCGGAACGCGGCCGCACACTGAGAAGATCCGGCAAGAAACTCAGCGGGCTTGTCTTTTTTTTTCTTACTTTAAAATATATTTACATATTATGTAATGATACAATATATTTTATAAGAGATTGGCATGAGGAGCAACTAATCCCAAGCAGTCTTATCTGTTAAATATTCAGCAATGTTATAATAACCTTTTTGATGTAATTTACATTTAACACATTTCTTAAATTTATTAATTGGAAGTTCTTTCTTAAAAGTGGGAAGTTTATTACAATAAACTTATACAATAGTAGGATACATAGGCCCATGAAAGAATGTTGATGTCTATAGGCCACGGTTGTCTCTAACCAGCAGGAAGCCCGTTTTCTTGATGAAAAACATTGAAATATTTAAATAGATATCGGTATCAATTCAATAAGCACCCAAACCGACAAATATCTACTGACATCTGTGTCCTTCAGACAACGACTGCTCCCGTTGGGAATCGAACTCGAGCCTAGCAATTTACGTATAAATTAAAATACAATAACATTTAAAATAATATATAAGTAATCGTTTTAAAGTATCCTAGGTTTTTTAACCTAACATTTTGTTAAGTTTTATTTTGTCTATTGTGGTAACTTACTTAGTGATTGCGTGTGGACTTTTTTTTCTTTCTTTTTAGTCAGTGGAGTTAACCAACCCAACCTCTTAACCAGCAAGGTGAAGCAAAGTGAGGCGGTTATTGCTACGCCGACACGAATAACACTCGGTCCCCCAGGTGTTCAATAATTAATTATAAAATCATAATCAAGCGGCAATTAATAATTAATTTAACAGGGCACGTACGAAACGGTTGCAACACAAAGCAAACATAGAATTAACAATCAGGTGTGTACGTAGTTCTGACCGTGGCTTTTCATCCCCAGGTGGATGTGATAATTACATGTGTTACAAACACACAAATGTTGAAAATATTCGTAAAAACTCCAACTGATAATATCACAAAGTTATAAATAAGAAACTATTATATACATTTAAGCAATATTTTTCTATCATAATTATACCTAAGTATCACTATTTAACAAAAAAAAAACAAACAATTCAAATTAAATGTACACTGTTCTTGCCTTTTCTTCGGCAAAGTGATTTATTAAATCGTTTATATCTGATGAAGACTTATGTTTTCCCCGTGTTGGTCCGGGCTCCTTTGTATAATAGAGCATCTGCCTTCCTACCAGACAGCTCGTAAAACGCAAACATAAGCTTACCGTCACTAGCACCGTGACATCCTACAAGGTGGTAGAGTTTCGCAGCAACTCGCCCGGATTGGTACCACTGCCTTTCTATTCTTGCCGCCATAACGTCAGTGCTTGCCGTTGACGTGTTCCGGTCCAGAGGGTAAGGTAGCTGGCAAACTTACTATTCCTCGAAACTAACATCCCGGAATCAGGTTGGCAACCCACCATTACCACCTCTAGGCGGCGTGAATTTCTTACCATCAGGAAATCCGTCTGCTTGTTTGCCTTTCAATATCATAAAAAACCATATACTTTGAAATCCACTTTAAAATTGATCCATTCATTCAGGAGTTATAATGCCAGACACAAACACACACAGCGAGAAACATGTCAAACTTATAACACCCCTCTATTTCCGTCGGAGGTTAAAAATCCAGTTTAAGGAAAACAGTAAAATGTTTTAGAAAGAATTGTTAAGAAAATTTCGAATCAGAACATCTACAATTTAAGGTTACTAGCATATATCAATCGGTGCGCTCAGAATAGTGACAGAGAGGAGTTTGCAGAATATATGAAATACTGACAGTCCGGCCGCTGTGCACAACGGGGTTATAAAAACGATAGGTTGTACTCCGGGAGTGCCGGCACGAAAGAAAACTTGAATATTACGTAGTGCATTTTTATTATTTTGGAATTGCTTTAACTATCAGTATGAAAGTGCTATCATTTATGTGGTAGAATACAATATTCATTTATTGCGATATCGTACACAAACATGACAACACGAATATCCACGTAAGAGCCCTGCGCCATCTTACAAATTTTCGATCAGGTCACGTGTCCTGACGCGAGTTTAAAAGTTGTTACCCATTCTAAAAAAAATGCGCAACGCCGCTAAAGAAGTTTTCACTTCAAAAATAATTAATCCTTCATTACACACATTACAAACATTTACTTAAGATATCAAAGTACAATGGTCGAGATTATCTGTAACGAGAGAGTTGGAACATGATAAGGAAACACCGAAAACAAAGACTTGATGTACACAAATGTAACAAAAAGAAAGGACCTTGAATAAGATAAAAATACGAGTAAATTGAAACATTTTAGTGGTGATCCTCCTACACACTAATAAAACTGATATATTTTTTTAAAGAAACAAAAACAAAAGAGATTTAACGTTTTAGACATGTCGAATTAGTCAGGTGGTAATATTAATTTTTTTATCTGACTAGAGATAGAACTTAAACTTCTGGCGAAACGTCGCTTAAGCACTAATCTAACAATACTAAAATGCTTTAAAAATCTTTTTAGTACTTAAGTTGAAGAAAGATAGTGAAGTTAAAATTAGTTTAGTGATCTTTAGAATTACCACAAATGTAACACAAATATTAAGCAAATTACGCTTATATATACACTATTTAAATAGGTATCGATACTAATATTATAAAGAGGAAATGTTTGACTTTTTGGTTGTTTGTTTGAAATGAATAGGCTTCGAAACTACTGGACCGATTTCAAAAATTCTTTCACCCTTATAATACTACATTATCCCTGAGTATTGTTGTAGCTTTGTTTCATTAAAAAACGGGGCAGCAAAAGCCAAGTTACGCAAGCGAAGCTGCTTGAAAGTGCTAGTTTAAAATAATAATCTAAAAAATATGCGACCTTTTTTTCTATAAGACTGTGTCTGTACATCGACCATATCCATGCGTAATAGCAAAAAAACACAAGGTATTAATATGTATTACTCGTATAAAGTGGTATAATGCTGCGCAGTTGCTTATCCGAATCGACACCACCGCTTTTTCCTTCGTCACAAATTCACTGCTCTACCTTTTTCATGCTGAAGGTTGCATCGGAGGCTCGCACACGAGGCCTTTGGTCCAGACAGTCAGATAGTAACTGTAACATATATGTTGTCTCTACGCAACGGTTGTCTCTTAATATCAATAACGCACCCAACTCGTTAGCTATCTTCTAACAATAAAATACAGCAAGCCCCAATAATACAATATTTTTTTATGTTATAGAAAGGCAAACAAGCAGACGCTTTTCCTGATGTTAAAAAAATCACGCCGCCTAGAGACACAAAAGATGGTAATGGTGCATGGGATGTAATGTAACAAACTTTTGTGTATTTGCATTAAATTACTATGTTTATTGTAAAGTTCTCCGAGGTGGACGTA
>NJDD01003285.1:70599-82354 GCA_002245505.1 Calephelis nemesis | reverse complement strand
AGACGAAGCACATAATTTAAATAGTACTACTATACGTACATGTATGATATGCTACTATATATAGTACAATGTTGGCATAGCGTACGGTGATATTGCTAACTAAGGTAACAAACATTTTGGCGATTACACTAAGGTGTTTACTAGTTTCTACGAAAGTAGACGTTAGCTGTAAGGTATCAGCTGTTTACCAAACTTGAGAACGGCTAGGACATTGGAACAAAAAATAGCATACATCTTTCTCCAAGATCTTACTTATTTCTAGATTACAATTACTTACAATCGGCTTAGCTGTTCTGTTTGTATAAATAAGGGAAACATACTTTCGCATTTGTAACATTAATGGGTATATATTTGCGAATGTACTCAAAAAAAAGATAGCGAAGAATTGCGCTAGTAAATGATAGCCAATCAGCAGGCTCGGTTTCCCAAACCTAAACGTGAGGAACCAACGCGACTAGACTAATGATTGGATGATAATGCGAGTGATACAGGTCCCATCTAGGCCGACAGCAGCTTGTTCAAATTCAATTTGCATCAAACTTTCTCTTCTTTTTTTGGAATTGGAAGGCATACAAACTGACGAAAATCCTCATAGATAAGTGACTACGGTGTGTTTCTTAAATCAGGAAACCCGTTTGCTTGTTTGCCTTTTAATCTGAAGCGTTATGGTAACTTTCGAGTTTTTTGCTGGTATAACGTTAGTGTACAAGTTGATTGTTTCATA
The DNA here is from genome assembly GCA_002245505.1 of Calephelis nemesis. Taxonomy (NCBI): domain Eukaryota; kingdom Metazoa; phylum Arthropoda; class Insecta; order Lepidoptera; family Riodinidae; genus Calephelis; species Calephelis nemesis. The sequence goes on along the minus strand of NJDD01003285.1, from coordinate 81,630 downwards.
TAGAAACAATGGGGACAACCTACCATCTACACATGTAATAAATCTGTAGAAGGGTCAATTCTGTACATTGAAAATATTGAAAAAATAAATAGCAGGTGGTGTTACTGGATCGATAACAAACCCAAATATTTGATTAAAAAAAGTGTGTCTGTCTGTCTGTATGTATGTTCAGGCATCACGTAAAAACTAACGGTTCGATTTCGATGAAAATTGGTATAATTATACCTTATTATACTGGGCAGAAAATGGGATACTTTTTATCGTGGAGAAATACGCAGAAAAAAAATTTAATTTTTCTGTTTTATCACGCGAAGACCGACATCCGCGCGGACGGAGTCGCGAGCGGAAGCTAGTTCTAAATTTTTGTTAGCGATAAGGACATATTATTATTATTAACTCTTTATTGTACACAACTGATATTACAAACAAAATACTTAAAAGTAAAAAAAGTAGAAAAGGCGAGCTTATCTCTAACAAAAGAAATTTCTTCCAGCCAACCCGTAAAAGGAAAGTAATAAATGAAATAAGTAGACTTGGTGTACAGATAACTAAACTACTAAGTATATACTATTTAATGAACTAAAACACATGTAATTAAAAAAAAAACAAAACAAATAAGCAAAATTAAACTAAACATAAAACTAAAGTAAAATTTATATGAACGAATTGAGAGTCTAAGCTGTGGCAAAGAAATACTCTTTTAGATGTTTCTTGAAAGAATCAAGAGTTTCGCAGCCACGAATTTCATAAGGTAAGGAGTTCCACAACCTTACAGCATGGACTGTGAATGAATGGGAATATGCAGCAGAATGACTAGAAGGGTATAAGTTATAATGTAATCTAAAAACTAAAAAAATTCAATGAACCCCCGAAAAAACGTGCATGTAATGTAATCAAGAATCATCCCAATCACATCAACTTTAAAAAAATCGGTCCATCGGTTCAAAAGTTATGATGCCATACATATAAACACGCACGCACGCACACGCACACAGACATATACACACACAAAGTTATAACACCCTTCGTTTTAACGTTTAACGTTCTGGGGGTTAATCTACAAGGGAAGTGATCAGTTATAGTCAGGTATAGTTTACATTGTAATTATTATTATTGAAAAAAGACAAGCCCGCTGAGTTTCCTTCGCCGGATCTTCTCAGTGTGTGGCCGCGTTCCGATCCGGTGGTAGTTTAAAAAAATGTCGACGCGCACAAATACCACTTGTATGGTTCAAGTAAATAAAGATGTTTCTGATTTTGATTCATAAAACCCGAGATATAAACTGGTCATATAAAAAGTTAGCCAATCCTCTTCAGTGCTCAAAAATGAAGATATTTTACCCTGTGAAGCATTTCAACACGTGTCAAACAACTTGAAATATTCCGTGTGTAGAAAAACAAAGAAAATCATCTCGGCGAGATGATCGAAATATCGTGCGTTTGGCAACAGCAACCTTTAAGGGGTCGCCCACACTGCTCGCACTATGATCTCATATCGTCAATTCCTCAGATCTCAATCTGTTTCTGTGATGAATGGCCCGTAGAGCTACCCCGTGTTGGTCCGGACTCCTTTGTAGAATAGACCATCTGCCTTCCTTGTCAGGCAGCTCGTAAAAGGCCAGCATAGGCTTATCGTCACTATCACCGTGACATCTGACTAGGTGGTACAGTTTCGCAGCGACTCGCCCGGATTGGTACCACCGCCTTACCTATTCCTGCCCCCATAACCTCATTACGTGTTCCGGTTTGGAAGGTAAGTAGCCGGTAAACTTACTTTTGCTCCAGGCCTAACATCCCCGCCCCAAGTTGGCAATCACCATTACCACTTTTGGTGTCTCTAGGCGGCTAGAATTTCTTACCATCAGGAAATCCGTCTGCTTGTTTGCCTTCCAATATCATAAAAAAAAATAACATTTTGGTCAAAATAACCTTTCAACATTCTTAGGGCGAACTATCCGAAGGCATTTGGTAGAAGCGACGTTGAAAGGAAGGATGTTAAGAAAAATACCCATGGCAACGATGCCGCAGGCAAAGCCGGATTGTATTTACTAGGAAATAAGAAAGCTTTGACTTAAAATTTATTTTCATACACAAATACTGTGCAAATAATGACAATGCCATAGAGCATTCTCTATCAGTCAACTAGCAGGCAGAGTCAAAATAATTGTGGTGGTGCAGAAATATGTCAAATGAGAAATAGGTTCCAAAAAGAAATATATAACACTAACTGCTACCCGCGGTTTTGCCCTTTACCTTCACTGATAAAGCATGAGATGTAAGCAGTCCTTTCTTTCAAGTTGAATCAAACGGTAACAAGAGTTAGGAGTCCCCCCTAAAACAAACTCCGTGACATGTTACTTAAATATATAAAAGATTATAGTTGAAAAATAAAAAAAAACATATAAAATATTTAAATCATAAAAATATAATAAGCGTATTTTCTCTGACAAAAATTAACAGAATAGGTCCAGATGGGAAACGATATGTTCGACACCCTCCAAATACAACATTCGACCCCAAGTACTCAAAAGTGACATTAGAGCATGGTGCCAGAAATGTAAAAATTTGGGGGTGCTCCTTATGTGGTGTGTGGTGGGTGTGTGGAACCTGTTAGATTGATAGACGGAAACGTAGACCAATTCCAGTACCGAAATATACCGGGAAAAACAATGTTACCATATGCAGAAGACGTGCTTCCGCTTATTTGGACATTCCAACACGACAATGGCTCGGAGCACACTGCTCGCACTATAATTCGTCAATTCCTCAGATCTCAATCTGTTTCTGTGTTAGAATAGCCACCGAACAGCCCTGATTTAAATCCGATGGAGCACCTTTGGTGAAAAGTTAACAAAATGGTTTTAAATGGACAGTGTGTTAGCCTAAACCAGTTAAATAACGTTTTCTAGAAGAGTAGAGCTACCCCGTGTTGGTCCAGGCTCTTTTGCAGAATAGACCATCTGCCTTCCTATGCCAGGCAGCTCGTAAAAGGAGAGCATAAGCTCACCGTCACTAACACGGTGACATCTGATTAGGTGGTAGAGTCTTTCAGCCACTCGCCCGGGTTGGTACCACCACCTTACCTATTCCTGCTTTCCTGTCGCCATAATGTTAGCGCTTGCCGTTGACGTGTTCCGGTTCGGAAGATAAGGTAGAATAAGGTAAACTTACTTTTGTTCGAGGCCTAACATCCTAGCCACAGATTAGCAACGCACCATTCTCACCTTTGGTGTCTCTAGGCGGCGCGAATTTCTTACCATCAGGAAATCCGTCTGCTTGTTTGCCTTCCAATATCATAAAAAGAAAAGCTCCATTTCTGTTGAAAAATTAATAAAACCGATGCCTCGCCGGTGGAAGGTCTTGTGTTAAGAGCTGTGGATGCACTACAAAATATTAACTCAGAATGAATGTAATAAATTGAATAGCAATTATTAACATTGCCACCGTCTTATTTGATATAATTTGTTAAATCTTAGTAGCTACTACCAAAGAATGTACTGCTGGGCAGTTTAAGAATCGTTTTTAATTATTTGTTCAGCTATATTACTAATTGATTTTGTACTAACGATATTAATTAAAGAAAATAATATTAAATAATTTATTATTATATTTTAAAGAAAAATAGGAAGTGTTTTTAATATTTACTACTAGTCTCGTTTACTCTATGCATGTAGATATTTTACAACATAATTGCTTAAGATGGAACACAAAAGGACACATAACATTTAAAAAAATGTTGTTCTTAATTAAATACAACCACCATAGTATCGGTATTAATATACGCTTTTATCGCCTACAGCATATTCAGAACATTTCGGGTCATTAAAATAATATGCAACAATATACATTAAGAATACTGTACGTAGTAACTTCGATTTTTCGTTAAATTGTAACATCCTTGACATCCAGCTAGCGAAAGCATAATTAATGGCTTAAAAGGAAATCCCGGAAGATAAAAGCTATATATACGTCATTGTATTCTTTTAATTTTATTTCTGTATTGTTTTCTATTCTTTGCAAAATTAATATTCTTTACTGATAAAAACATTCTTATTCTTTTGTATTGAATGAGTTGTATTGCATACATACCTAGATACCTATTTTATATAAACCAAGAATATAATTAGCTTCATCTGCGCAAAAGTCACGCATGAGGGATTTTACAGGCACTTAATTCATTATTTCTTACCTGAAGATAAACTTGAGCGTCTTATTCATACCTTATAAGATAAAACGATACAAAAAAGACATATTTCTCTAGATGGAAACAGAGGTACTAAAACAATGAAATATTAACTAAAATTACGGAGTGGAATAATTATATTCGATGGAAGTTAACATGTGGTTTGACGGCACGCGGGCGGAGAATATTTATTGGTTTAGTTTAGTTAAGTTTATTACTTGAGCGGTGATTACCGTATATTATACACATTATATATAGGTATATCATTATTATTAATAATAAGGCTGCTGACTCATATGTTGTCATATAAACTCCAAAAGTATAACTATGATTGAACTTCATTACTAAGAACAATTTCTTTGATAAAGTGTTAATAGTGATGTATATATACCTAAATGATGATGGGTTTCATTCTAAGGTGATAGAACTGTTTCCAATATAAATAAGATGATGAGTAGACGTTCTCTTACTATGTCTGCTCTATTCACTTAAATAATGTATCGCTATGATCTTTGCTTCTTTTGGAAAGTCATTTAAATTCTAAACTTTAGAACATAATGACGGGAATAATTAATGATAAATCTATCTGATCTTAATTTACGATAGGTTAGTTGAGATTTGACGATTCAAGTTGATCTTCTGAGTAATATGATAATTGAATTTTTCTTGACTTTTATGTTAGTCCAAGTCAACAGTTGGTACGGTACGGTACGGTTGGTACGGTTTATAAACACGCCGGTTTTCTGAGACTATTGACAGCAGCCCCAGACAAAACCCGAGCGGTTAGGACTCTTCGGCTACCTACATCAATCCAAATTCGCATTGTACTCGTATAACTGTTTTGTCAATCTTTTATCTGTTATTCTTTCCGCTTGTCCGAACCAGTCATCTTACCAGTTACCAATTATCTTATTTTGACATCAACACAATTTCGATCCCACTCTTTCTCAGATCTTTCATGCATGCGGTCAGCGACAGTTACACCACAGATTTACCGTAGTGTTCTCATGTCAACAACATTTATTCTAATCTCATGTTTTTTCTGACACACCCAATTCGCGTTTCCATAAAGTAAAGTTGGAATTATTATTTTTTATGTAAAAGGTCAACGAACAAGCACACGGCTCTTCTGGTGGTAACAGAAAACCAAGGCTTATAGACATCTTAGAAGTTATAAATACATCGCTGTCCTGAGACTGGAATGGACGACCTGTTGTGCAAGTCTACCGGCTGCAATAACCTTTAAACCGGAACATGACAGTCACTACGGCAGCAGCAATTGCATAACAGATGATGTAGAGCCTAAAAGTTCATCATCAACTACATAAAATTATTTTCTATTAGATTCTATTCAAAAAGAAAACGTATGAATATCTATTTGAAAATTCATTTAGTGCTGCACTATTGCATGCTTGTTTCATCAGACCTTATTATATTATATATATGTTTATATTGATATATAATTATGTATGGTCAGAAATCTTGTTTTGTTTGCTGTCTACTTTATTTATATTATTTATGTTTATGCATTTTATCTATAATTATTCTATTCTTAATTTATAGGACTAACCTATAATGTGCTATGTAGTTTATATATTACTGGATTATTTTATTTATATGTATATTAAAATTCAAATTTATTTGTATTATTCTGTTTTGGTTATTCGGTACCTACATACTTGATCTCTGTTAGCCCAAAGGTTGACTGGGAGAGAATGCATTTAGCATTAAGTTCGCTATTTGTACTCACAATTTTTATTTGTGTACAATATGTACAATAAAGTCAGGCAGTCCACCACTTGTTCACCCATACATATTCCCACATTCATTGATCTTATCCTCTGATGGCATATGTCCAAACACAAGAAAAAAAATCGTGCTGACTACACACAGCACTGCTTGACACCTATATTAACATCAAACCAAAGCGACACCGTCTATCCGCACACATGCTTTACAATCTACGAGTATATGCACATATGTAAAAAAAAATACTCTCACAATCCTGCAAAACGTAGTTTTATGTATAGGTACGTAGACCTAGACCTACGTGTTATGTGGGGCGACTAAATAAATAAACAGGTATCCATGCACAAGATCTAAACCCAAATAAAAGTTAATAAATTGTAGAAGTACATACCTATAGATAGGTATAGATACAAAACAATAAAATTGCAATAAAGACATAGACTGGCAAGACATATGTATTCGTTACTTAAATACTCGTTTTCCTACGGAATTGAACCTGATCTCAGTAGACGGCACACTGTTTAATTTCTAGGTCGGCAGCGAAAACTTTATTAATGTGGAAGGTCATGCTTGTTGTATCTGGCTCTTCCGGTGTTAAGAGATAACCGTGTCCTAAAGACACTATAGATGCTATAGGTGCGTCAATGCCATGTGGCCGGGAATGTCAAGCATTTTTTTTTCTCTATATCCATGTGTCTGGGCTGTGTCGCTGTTTTTTAAAGTAATAAATCATACATTTGATTTAATTATTATAATTCTACTACTTTAAGAAACAAAACAATACTTTACAGGGATAGAAGATACACCACGGATGTAGAGAGGAGAGTCGGTGTGAATGGAGCGTCGGGTAAGCTATTTCAAAGCAAGGTTTTGAGTCAAAAAGCTAGACTCGCTTTGCATAATTCTGTGCTTGTCCCAACGTTATTGTATGGAAGCGAGAGTTGGGTATGTCAGAAAAAGTATGAAAGTAGGATTAATACGGTCAGAGTACTATGGAAAATCTGTGGTGAAACGCTCGCTGACCGCGTTCGTAACAGTGAGATCCGAGAAAGAGTGGGATTGAAAGAAAGTGTTGGTGTTAAAATACGAAAGGGCATACTCCGTTGGTTCGGTCATGTGGAAAAGATGTGTGACAGATTGACAACGCAGATATAGAATGCGAATGTGGATGGATATAGGTACCCGGGAAGACCAAAGTTGACATTCCACGATTAGATCACTCGAGTATTATCTGAGGGCGGTGTCAAGACTCTCCGAAACCAGCGTTTTTCTATGAAAAGGATTATGAATGTGAAGGAAGCCAGACAAGTTTGTCAGGATCGTGAGGTCTGACATCCGACACTCTCGGCATACCCCTTAAAGGACTTGGCGTGAAGATATGTATGTATGTAAAACAACACTTCCATAGTCCCATATTGTAACGAAGAGATGCTGGTTGATATTTGGAAATCACTGCATCGAAAATAGGAACGAAAAAACAGTAATGCTTCTTGAGCTGAAACCATTTCGTTAAATTTTATATAAAGACAAACCAATGATCAATACAGTAAAGATTCAAATAATTTAATCTGTTATCAAAAGTCAAGGAATGGAATCCTATGTTTAAGCAACTTCAAAAAGGAAAAGTGAAAAAATCCGTACACCCATGTAAAGGTAACAAAACGGCCAAACCATATACGTTTAGTTAGATGTAAAGTTATGAATTTAGAACTTGTAAAGTCAGAGTGATAAGCTCTACATTACTTCTGACAACTTAAAGCCCGGTGAAGTTGTCAAAACCTCGCGGTTAGCAACCAATTAGTCATTCAAAAAAAAACTGATAACTTTTTCACAGTTCGAGTCACATATTTATATACATATACATACTAGCTCTCGCCCACGGCGTTGCCCGCGTGGTTTATAGTCCCACAGGAACTTTTTTTTGGATAAAACTATCATTTATGTTAATCCAAGTTGCCCTCCATGTGCGTACTTAGTTTTATGAAAATCGGTTCGGCAGTTTATGTGAAGGGCTAACAAACACAAAATTTCGCACATAGAAGGATATGTTTATATTTAAAACAAAATACTCCTTATTTTATGTAACAATTTATAATTTCTAATAAATTATTTCGAAGAATATTTTAAGTCCTATCTACCGTTTTCCTTTACCTTATCTTACCTATAAATTCTTGCAAATAAAATAATTATGAGGTCACACTTTAGGTATAGAATGAATAATAGTACCTACTGAAGTACCTAAAATAACGACCGTCTCACCACAGGGTATCTTTTTTATTAGTATGGAGAAACTCTTTCATTTGTTTTAGGGAAAAGGTCAGCACATTTTTAAGGTGACTTAATATGTACTTGAATAATCCTATTAATATTATAAATGCGAAAGTTTGTATGTATAGATGTATGGATGTTTGTTACTCTTTCACGCAAAAACTACAAAGCCGATTACGATGAAATTTGGTATGTAGGTAGCTGAAGACCCAGAATAACATATAGGCTACTTTTTATCCCGGAGTTCCCGCGGGATTGGGACTTACGCGGGTGAAACCGCGGGGCGCAGCTAGTAAATACTACTGTCAAGATTGAACTGGTGATTCCACATCTCACTGTTTACTGTCGCTACGACTTTGGTTACAAGATCTAAAATTCTGTAATTAAATATTTATTAAGTTTCAAAAGATAGCTGTCCTACTAACACTAACATTTTTTCTAATCTTGTATGTATGACTTTTTACTTAACAGCGAGCAAGCACTCTACTTCCTAAAGGTAAGAGATAAACGTGTCATGTGGCCGGATTGTTGGGCTTATTCTGCAAGTCTACCGGCTACACCACCCTCCGAAAAGGAACATGACATCTGTCCTCTATGTATAATGCTCGCCTCTTGCGAGCTACCTAGCAGAGAGACAGTCTATTCTACACAACGTATACCTAATAAAAAAGTGGGCGAGTGGGACTTGCACACGAAGGGTTCCGTACTATCATTTATTAAAAGTTACGTTTGTTGTATGTTATTTATTTTGAAAGGTAATATACAAGTAAAAATTTATATTGTTACCATTTTTATTACAGACCAAAAAAAACGAAAAAAAAAACATGTTTGTTGTATGGGGTTGCCGTAAAAATAAAATATAAAGGGGGTCCTTAACATTTTATTTTTTTTACTTTTTAGTATTTGTTGTTATAGCGGCAACGGAAATACACAATTTGTGAAAATTTCAGCTTTCTAGCTATCACAGTTTATGAGATACAGCCTGAAGACGAACAGTCCGCAGAGGCTTAATAATAGGGTCCGCTTTTAACCTTGGGTACGGAACCCTAAAAAAAAGTATGACATAAACATATATATTGGTATAAAGGCAATTTCGCAAATTAAAACAATTTCAACTTTCAACCAAAGGATTATACCTACGTAGATATTGTTCAGTTAAAAATATTTTATTGAAACGAATTTTATGTTCATGTTTAGAAATATTGAAAAGCATAACAAATAAAGTATCTGCATAACAAAGGGCCTACGACCAATTTCATAACTCATATAGGCCTACAATACGAGGACCATTGTATTAAAAAATACAATTAACGAGCCTGCAAGTTTTGCTGGTTAACTAAAAACAATGCCATCGACATACCTCCATTGGAATCGGTTAAGTATGATAATGGGTAATTAAGATTTTTATGCTTGTGACACACGATAATGGCCTTTACGTGGTACCCAATAAACCTAATCTCTATGATCTGTTTATTATCATTTTAATAATATAAATGCGAAAGTTTGTATGTTTGTATTCTTACTCCTTCACGCAAAAATTGCTGAACCGATTTTTATGAAATGTTGTACATACATAGAGGGTAACTTGGATTAACACATAGGATAGTTTTATCCTGAAACATTGTACCTGTGGGACCACGCAGGCAACGCCGCGGGCAACAGCTAGTATTTTATATATATACTTAATTATTAATTTGAATCGCTAATTTCCTCGGTCATAGCACCACGCGCAATGGGATAAACTAAATTTGCATTTTTTTTTATCCCCAACAGAATACCCGTATTATAAGTTTGACGCGTGTGTCTGTGACATCATAACTTTTGAACAGATGGACCGATTTCGATACGGATGTTTTGTTTGAGAGCTGATGTGGTCGAGGTTTTTTTGTCGGAAGGTACTGAATTGTTTTAATTTTAGAGTTATTGAAGCTGTAATAGTCAGAATAAGGATAAATTTTTAACTTTGAGAAATAGACTTAAGCATAAGGTTTAACACTCTAACCTCACGTTGTCTGGAAGCCACGATAGCTTTTGTCATCATGTTAACATCATTTTCGTGTAACTTCGAGTATTTCATACCATCGAGGTCTCCGTTCGGTATAGTAGACTGGATTGCTTTTCAATTTCTTAAAAAAACCTACCTGTATCTTTACTATTCGTTAGTTTACCTATTACTTTTTATTAGTGTGTTTTTCTTTACCATGGGTTAGCTGTAAGATATCTCTTGTTAGAGATAAGCTCGCCTTTTACAATTAAAATAATTGGTAATGTTCGATACATTTTCTTTGTTAAAATTCGAAATACCAAGGAACCTTTTTGGTCTGAAGACTAGGACGAATGCTGAAATGAAAGCACTTCAGATCTTAAATACAAATTATAGTGATTGGTACTAACCGCAACTTTACAGTTCACTTTGTACTTAATGTACCTACGTTAGAAATTTTGGTTAGTAGTTATTTAGTAGTCTCTGTGGTCTAGCACACTTGACTGTATAAGGTCCCGGGTTCGAATCCCGGGTCGGGAAAAAATACAAATAGGGTTTTTTCCAATTTTCTAATAAATAAAAGCGTTGCTCGGGATTGGATATGTGCCCGACATTGTGGGACTTACTGTCTTCGGCTAGTCGTGGGTGCCCTGGTTGTGCCACTGCCTACCACTTCGGGGATATAGGCTTGAAGATACTTTTCTAGTATTTAATGGGTTGTTTTTTACGAATACGAATTAAATTAAGAATTAGCGATTACCATATACAAATATTACGAAATTTTCCCATCGCTCTGCGCCTGTTCGACATTCATTATGTACCTAGTTACCTACCACCTGTCTAATCCT
>NJDD01003285.1:55379-69172 GCA_002245505.1 Calephelis nemesis | reverse complement strand
ATAAAAGGAACAAACATCATCGATTTTAATGAAGCTAACATTGTCGTAAGGGCATGTCTACCTACCTACCTACCTACATCTAACATTATTTTAAACTTATTTTATATACCTACCTACCTAGTACCTAGTTCTATTCTAAATACTCACCATAAAATCATCAAACAACATTTGGAAGCGACATAATAAAGAGTAAAGAAGGACTTTGTATTGCAACAGAATGGGACATTTTGAGCTTTCGGCGTAATGCGTGTAACCTTACTCTACCGATGAACCGCGAGCCTTGCGTTCGATTTCCGACGGGGACAACACGTGATGAACATATCTGTATTTCCGGGTCCGCGTGGTCTGGTCTGGTTAAATAAGTATATTTAGGTATTTGGAGTTAGATAATATTTTAAATTTTTCCAGTGATATTTATTTATTACCAACCTAACTGATTTGTGATTCTTGACATTTTTCAAATTGAATAATAGATAAAACCGGAACTAGATTTTTGGATCAAAATAAATACTTACCTATTTGAATTCATATACTTACCTAGGTCATAAAACTAACAAACTAACACTTTACTAGCAGATCTTTTTTAAAAAGGACACTGGTAGGTATTCGATTTTGGGTTAAAACTGACCTCTACATACCTAGGTCATAAATTAAATTAGGCGCAATTAATGTTAATTACCTTGACGAGGTATCCATGGGCACGGCTGAGCCCAAATAAGGACGGAAGATGCCGGGCCCCAATAACAGTCACGTACAAGTTTCTGAGAGTTGGATGTAACGACAATTTAAACCCTATTTCTGGTTCTAAACTTCCACTGCCCGCCAGTTGGCTATCCTTGTTTGAATTTAGTATATTCTTCAATTTACTCAACGCAAATGCCATCTTAACTAAATAAATTAATATTCACGTTATCACACAACAAGCTAAAACCGGTTTTTATTGAAAACCTAACATTATTTGAGTATTTGAACACTTTTTCCTAAAAGTAACACAAACAAGTAACAACTCTTTAGTCACTAAAAACATGTTCCTTATAATGCACAACCCTAAAATACTTTTTAATAAGACAATAAATTATTATGACAAAAAATGAAGAAAGCGATGTATTACTCGTCTAAATTACTACTAACTAGAAACTTCACACGACTCCAAAGTTAGAAATCTGACAACTGTAATGTTATGATTCTGTAAACATGACGCTACTACGAAGTTTCATAAAACTACTAAAAAATGTGTGCGACAAACGTAAACGCTACATGTTATCGTGTCTCTCTTTTCCTCTTTTAGATAAGATAGCGCGATGAATAACCAGAAACTAGTTTCAAAGATTACCTTCTCAATTGCATGGTGTTATAGCAAACATGCTGTTACTTTAACGCCATCTTGCGATCAATTATGTTCAACTTATATTGAATGGGTAGCAAACCAACTCATAGATGGCACAGAAACATGACTCACCGTGTTGGTCTCAGATCTGTGTGAAGAATAGACCTGGATCTGTGGAATAGACCATACTCCATAGCAACGTTCCTGCCTAACAGCTTGTAAAAAGCGAGTGAAGTTGAACTAGGTCGATACTAACAAACCAGTGGTGATAAAATGTTGAGCAGCAACTAGCCGAGGGATCCTCAGGTTTTCGTGCCACCATAATGATAATGTTTATCACGATCAACTTTCGGTCCGAAGAATAGGTCAACCGATATAGGTATTAGGTAGGTAGGACACAGGACAGCTACGCACCTATAACATCTATGGCGTCTACATATAGGCCTCAGATGTCTCTTATTATCTGGGGGGTTACCATAAGCTCTTAAAACAGTACTATTTCAATAATACTAATTGTCAGTCAAAAAAGACAACCATAAGACGTATACCATAAAGTTGCTTATAAAGGCAGACATTTAGCAAGATGGAAATAATACTGCTTTATGCGTTCATGGTAGACCCCCTGAGCCGTGTACCGAAAGTAACCTTACACTTGAAAGTCAAAATTCGTTTGTCCTATGTTCATTTCTCTGTAAGTACAATGGATACCTATGGTATTTTTAACACACACACAAATAACAAGTTTCAAATCTTGTTTAATTGTGAATACAACTTCTTTCCAAATTGGTATTTATTTATGACTAAAGTACAGCCCCGGATCTAGGAAGGAGCAAGCCCAGGCGACAAATTCAAAGAGTAGCAAAGTAAAGCTAGGCTGACCACTGCATTAGACACAACCAACGAAATTTTATAGATAGGTATGTCCAATAATTAATTCGCAGTAAAACTGCAAAAAACCGATTTCGATTTCAATAAGTACCTACTTACTTAATCTACTTATGTAAGTAGGTACGCTTAAATTAGGTATTTCCTCGATTTATCTTTAATTTCATCATCAGACCCAGACTTGGTAGCAATAGTAACCCCGAAGTGAGCTTTTTCAAATTAAAAAAAAATGTTTTTGAAATTAATTAAAAATAAGGAAATAATCGATTAAGTACCTATTGATTAAGTATCACAGTATAACATAATAAAAATTAAAGAAGCCGAACATATAAATTCCTTTTTTATTCGAAGTCGGTTAAAAAAAATATCATTCGCGATGCTCGCGGGAGCAATTAATATTCTTAGATCAAGTGCTAGGCGCAAGCCACCAACAAATAGGATCGCCACAGGGTGATAGCTATATTTAAAAACTCTACTTTCGATTATTGGGGGTTGATAATTTGTATAAATCATTGTTACTACAAATCCTAGGAGTTTCTAATTTGCAGAATATATTAAGGAGATAGATATTTTATAAAATTCGACCCGAGTGTGTTTTTGGATTTGATATTTTGTATGAAACTTCGTTAAGTACCTACGCCGAGTGTTAGCAGTTCCAAATTTTGAATCTGGATTCTTTTTATAGGTAACATAACTAGGCCGGGATTTTGCAAAAATCTACCAATAACCGTTTTATAAATTAACATGAACTAATGTAGGTAATCTAACGTTTAATATCGCCTTTATTATATTGTGATACAGGCTCATTCAACTTGGATTTATTACTCTTTTCTGCATATTCATCCGTGGATACCCTATTCTCCTTTTTTAAAATATGATTCTCACTTTTCTACGACTGCGGCTGGTGTTGACCTTTTCACAAATTTCGAAAGAAAGAAGACCTAAACTCTGTGGTAATAAGTAAGAAAGAAATAAAAAAAATCACCACAGGAGAAGAATCCTCGGTGGTACCAAATAGTTGAAGCATTAGTCAGCGAGAGAGGAAACTTGCAGGTTCAAATTCTTAGATGATTTTTTTAGTTTAAAAGTTTGTGAAAATTAATCTCAAGCACGGGATAATTAAAATATCTTAAGATACGTTGTCCTGTCATAACAATGTACCTATATTAAATTTTTAATTTCCCTTGTGTTTCGGTAAATTGCCAACTTTTTTTTCTTGAGAACCTTCCCCTGACAATAATTAACACAAAAAAAGAATTAGAATTAAGTCCATTCATTTTTTAAAGTAAGAGGAGACAACCGACTCCTCTTTTACGAGCTATCTAGTAAGACGGTTCATTCTACTCACCGGACGAGGATCAGCCATGTGCAAGTGGATTGTAAAGGTACACATACATACATATCTTCACGCCAAGTCCCTTACGTGGTAAGCAGAGAGTATCGAGTGCCAGACCTCACGATCCTGACAAACCTGTCTTGCTTCCTTCACATTCATTACAAAAACGCCGGTTTCTGAGACTCTTTACCCCACCCTCGGATAATATCCGGTTGGTCTGATCGTGAAATGTCAGCCTTGTTCTCCCCGGGTACCTACATCCATCCACATTCGCATTCTATATCTGCTTTGTCAATCTCATCTGTCATTCTTTCCACATGACCGAACCAGCGAAGCATGCCCTTTCGCATTTTAACATCGACACTCTTTCAATCCCACTCTTTCTCGGATCTCACTGTTACGAATACGGTCAACGAACCTCACACCACAGATTTTCCGTAGTGCTCTCATTTCGACTGCATTTATCCTACTTTCATGCTCTTTCTGACATACCCAACTCTCGCTTCCATACAATAACGTTGGGATAAGCATAGAATTATGCAATAGCTTACCCAACGCTCCACTCACACTATATTGAAAAGGTACAAAGATAGCCATGGATCCACCTGTTGTATTAAAAAGGATAAAAGAAGTAGAATCCACAAATCTTCGTGTGGATTTAAAAAGGTGACCCGCCAATCGATTTTTTGGCGGATTGGCGATGAGGCGAAAGTGATCCTGAACCTATTACGTTAGCGCAACCAAAGGCGTAAAAGCGGTCTTTTCGCCTTTTGTTACTAAAATTCAAAATTTTAACAAAAATCTTGCTGCATCTATAACCGTATAAGTGGTATTAATATATATTTCGGCGTCCTTTATTAAAAACAAAAATCTAGGTGTCTCCAGGAGAGGTGACATCCACCAAAAGTGCAAAGAAAGCAAAAGCAACATACATCACTTTACTTACTTAAGTATAGGATCTCCATAACCTAAAACCGAATTTTTATGGAAATCCTAGCTGCTTGGCGCGATTATGCGGTACTCTAAAAGGCTATTTACAAGGTATGTTAAATCAAGCATTAACATTTGTGTATTATGCTCAGTTATTAACAGACCACTCGACCTGGCGTAAATACTTCATATATCAACCAAGGTTATTCCAATCTGGTAATATATTTTTCGTATGAGAAGATAGCGAACAAGCATACGACTCTGTCGATGGTAAGAGACAACCGTGGATAGACACTATAGATTATATTATAGGTACACCACTGGCCTATGGCCGGGTTTCATCGGCTACCCTACCCTCCGAACTGGAACATGAAAGTCATTATGGCGACGAGAATATGTAAGGCGGTAAATCCCTACCTGCGCAAGTAGCAGCTACCACTCGGGATACCGTTAGTAACGACCTTATTTTGTGCTCTGTTGTCGCTTCTTACGAGCTGTCAGTCAGAGAAGCAGATTGTCTATTTTACACAAAAACCCGAGCTACTGAAATATGCCCCTGGTGACTAGTTTGTGATTAATCCATTGGAAAGTATATTTTTGCATTTCGTCGGTCATGTGGAAAGAATGACAGGTGAAAGATTGACAAAGCAGATATACAATGCGAATGTGGATGGATGTAGGTACCCGGGGAGACCAAGGCTGACATTTCACGATCAGATCAATCGGATATTGTCCGAGGGTGGTGTCAAGAGTCTCCGAAACCGGCGTGTTTGTATGAAAAGGGCAATGAAAATAAAGGAAGCAAGACAGGTTTGTCAGGATCGTGAGGTCTGGCACTCGATACTCTCTGCCTACCCCGCAAGGGACTTGGCGTGAAGATATGTATGTATGTACAATAAAAATCACAAAGCCACTCGAAGTATAGTTAAAACATAATAGTAGCAATTGTTAATAATTAAAATGACCAAAGAAACTCAACATTTATATAAAAATATTTAATCATAGAGCACAAAATGCTTAGTTACATTATCTGTACAAAACAGGTGCACATTATGTATATATAGACTATGACGACTTTAACAGTATGAGATAAATAAATTTATTACTGAATCTCGGTGAACAAAAAAAGTCTAGAATAATAACAGCTGTCAACAAAAATATTTCATTTAAAAATAATGATAGATACCTAAGTTACAGCAACATTTTAAGTATCTTAATTATCTGTCCTTGTCCTATAATAGTTATACGTAATGTGTACAAAAAGGGAAAAAAATAATTTTAATATTACTTCCACGCTTTTTTTTCTGAACGAAAAATTGGAAATGAAAAAATTAAAAATGTGTACGGGCAAATTACAAGAACTGATTTGATCCCAAAGAAGAAAATGCATTAAGAACTTCTAGACTTTTTTCATTTACGATTAAAATATTTAAAAATAAATGCCACTTCAGTCAAGCTTTGGAGAACAATTCTCTAAACACTTTAACAATACCGTCATAATAATGAATGAATATTGAAACCACTAGAACCAACATGGCAAAGCAAATTCCAGTGATATACATAAATTGACTGGCTTCTTGTGGTGTAGCTAAAAGTTCTTCACTGCTAGCGTCGCGGTCCAAAGCGTCAAACTCAGAAGTATCTGCAAAGAAAATTTTATTATCAACATTAAAAACTGTTATAAACCTATTTAGTGGTTAAAAAACAGCCAATGCGGCTAGGGTTCGATCATCGGTATACCGCGGTTCAGCCGACAGACGTCGTTCTCTCTTTAAATTCAAATCATTTATTTGCAAAATAGGGTTACAAATTGAGTTGTTTACAAATGGAGTAGATACAGGCCTATTTCACCATTTTTGGCATGCAAATTTGTTTTCAAAATTGGCTTACAAATTTAAATTTTACCTAAGCATTTCATATTTAAAAATTGTAGCTATATTATTAATTACTATGAATATTTAATTCATAAATTCTCTTAAGTTCCACTAGGCTTAAAAACTTCTTCCACAAGAAGCTTCTGACAATAACATTAATTATTAAGACAGCGCAAACAGAATTAGCGAAATAGGTCCATCTGTTCACGCGTGATGGTGATAACCAAGGAAAACACGATTGTTTTTTAACCGACTCCAAAAAAAGAGGTTCTCAATTTGACTGTAGGTTTTTTTTGTATGTTTGTTACGCTGTTACTCGGCCAACGAAAAGTGATTTTTTTAGATCTTTTTTTTTAAAAGATAGGTCATGATTCCGTGGGATGGGACTATACTGCAGTTTTTGAGATGATACCTATCGTCATTGGTTGGCCTACAATATTTCAAAAGATTAACGAAAATCATCGAACGAAAACTAACGATTTTATTATTAAGACTTCAGTGTGTTTATGTTTTAAATGACTATCGACCCGGCAAACTTCGTTCACTTGGTACTCGATACTCTCTGACTACCCAGCGGACCTGGGCCTCGGCATGAAGTCTTGGTAGGATGACCTGAATATTCAAATGTTTGTCTATATTTCGGATTTTAAGTTATTTAGTCACTTTATACTATAATAGTTAGTTATAATTTTAAACTGCAAAACTTGTGAATTAAAAAAACTGAGACAACTAAGGCACATAATATAATTAAATCACACATGTGTTGACATCGCCAATGAGACCATAAAAGCAAAAACATAAAAATGCTTGCCTCTTCTTTGAAAATTCGATAGCAAAACTGGACCACTGTGTCTAATCCAGAGCTAAATGAATAGATCACAATTGACCATACTACAAAATATCAAGCATCCATGTAACCTTGTAATGTCCGACAGCGGGCATACAATATAATTTATTTCTTCAAGTACTGCTCCATCACTTAACGTTTTTTAATTAAAATACAAAACAATTGTTACCGTGGCGAAAAAAAATGTGTGTGTACTTATGTGCCTACACGCGTTAGAAGTTATACTTCTTCGGCGTAATAAGACAAAAATGTTTTTAAAAATTTTATCTTTTGCCTTATTTTACATTTGTAGACAAAATGACACTAACCATAGAAATAAAGAAATATTGTGAATACAGTTGTCAGTTCTCACGCAAACATACGTAGATGTCCTTACTTTTACTTTGTCGGTACCTTTTTTGAAAAACTAAAATGTTATCTATAGCTAACATCATCATGTCGGTTTTTCGTGACGGTGTGCGCACGCATCGTAAAAATTTACCCTCATCATTTTTTCCTAACGCGCCAAAGGAAGTATAACTTCAAAAACATATTTTAACAACATACTTTCAAACCATTTTTGACATCATAAATATTATTAGGACTTTTATTAACTTAGTCGTTTGCTACGTCACTGAATCTTAGAATGTGTTTTTTATCCATACAAAAACCAAGGGCCGAGGATCACGCGGAATTTAAAAAATGATTGATATCATGATCAGTAACTTCAGGATCTGGCGCTTCACCCAAAATATTCCTTTTCCGCCGCGTGCGCTGTGTAAACTATTAAAGCTACGCAAAAAAATATACAGAACAAAATTGTTTTCTTTTAAAATTCCTTTAAAAAAAAGTCAACTACCACAGTAACAAGTCAATATTTACACTTCTTACAGTTATTAATAGGAAATTATTGTACAATTTGGGAAGGCCTTTTCATAAACATATATAATAATCAAACAACATGTTATTCATCGAAAGTATTTTGTACAAAATTTCCCTTGACATCATTTCATTGAATATCTTAGAAGATACTATCATATTTGGCACTATCAGCCGGCAGGAAAGTATCACTTCGTATTATACGTATTGTAGTGTTTATTGCACAATAATGTTTTGATTGCCCTTTCACACAATACCTCCTCGTTGGTCGAACGGTTACAGTATTGTTACAGTAGTACAGTTACAGTATTGTTACAGTAGTACAGTTACAGTATTGTTACAGTAGTACAGTTACAGTATTGTTACAGTAGCATAGTTACAGTATTGTTACAGTAGCATAGTTACAGTATTGTTACAGTAGTACAGTTACAGTATTGTTACAGTAGTACAGTTACAGTATTGTTACAGTAGTACAGTTACAGTATTGTTACAGCAGCATAGTTACAGTATTGTTACAGTAGCATAGTTACAGTATTGTTACAGTAGCACAGTTACAGTATTGATATAAATAAATATCCCCGGACAAAAATTAACCTAACCCTAAGGAAAGGAAATGATGTGCTTATATTATGGTTACTAATTATTCAAAAATATTATTACACAGAAATACTTAAATAGATACCGGAACAAATATAGCAGGCACTAACACCCAGAAATACAGACATCGATGTTCATTATATAAATGCCTGTCCTCTTAGGGTCATATGAAAAAACATCAATATTCATAGTTAGGACACGACAATGTCTGTCAGCTCAGCTGAACATAAAACTTACCAGCTGGTGTTTCAATATCGCAAATGACATCTGTTTCCGTTATTTTTAAGTCGAGAAGTTCCCGAACCGACAGCAGCGCTTCCGCCGGCGCCTCCCCGGGGAACAAATAGTCACACAGGTACAACGAACCAACAGGAACTAACACTCTTCTGGGGGGTTCATTGAAACACACCTTTTCTGAAATGAAAAACCAACCATGTTTTATTTCCGGAAAACTAAAAAGTACCTGGAAGCAAAACCACTCAAAAAAAAAAGAATTACAGCTGCCTTACTAAGATTAACTAAAATGACATTTGTAATGTTAAATTTTGGAAGATTATTTTCCAATGATCTTTTGGTCTTTTCAATGACATAATTCTTTATTGTAAATGAAATTATTGAGTTATTTTTTTCGTTTTATAGGAAGGCAAACAAGCAGACGGATTTCCTGATGGTAAGAAATAAAGTCTACCACCTAGTAAACATAAATGTTTATCTTAGAGATTCTAATTTTAGTGCTTTCAATAAATTTAGAAGCATTTTAGTTTTTATTTATTTTTTATCATTGTGTAGTTGCAAGAATGAGTTCTTTTTTCATCTAACTTTATGCATCAACCGCATTTTTTTGTAGTCATTACCTAGGGAAAACTAAGGCAAAATCCTTACTGCCATTAAGTTCGCCTTAGAACAAATGTTGTTCTGCACCCAGCCCATGGCACAGTACTAACATCTAAGGTGCCTATAGGTGAGTTTTCTTCTACCATTAGGAAAGCTACCTGCATGTTTGCCAACATAAAAATATCAAAATATAGTATTTGATCTACATATATTATAATTACAAAACTAGTATCTTACCTTCAGGAAGCAAATTATCATCAATTAGGGCATCACAGTGCATAGTGAACCGGGAAGCTAGAGATCTTATTATATCTTGCTTCACAGCTGTAATAGCTTCGCTGACTGTTGCTTTCGGGTACATGAATACACTGGTAGACACGACACCACTAAAGTGTATGCTTCCGTCACACTCAAGGTATTCTACTGTTTCTGGCATACTATTTTCCTGTAATTAGTTTTCTAAACTTAGCTATAGGAATTACGAGTTATCTCGGATCCAAATTCTTTAGGTTTCAACTTTTATTGATCTTTCGTAAGCAAACAAACAAATTTTCTAATTTGTTAACATTTACCAATACATTAAATAGGCTAATATTGCAGTGCTTAACTGATGGGGGAAGGAAAGGCCCTGGTATTAGTTTGTTTTCTCACTACTGCTGTGCTGCAGTCTGAAGGGTAGGTTTCAGACTGCAACACACCAATAGAAATCACTTCCATTATGCACTGCCATTATGTTGGCAGGAAAAAGACAAAGCAGTGGTTCCTAATCCAACCAAATCATTGCAAGATTCTATCACATAGTATGACTGATTGCAAAAGTGAAAATACAAAACTATATGTGCATTACAGGTAATAATATTAACCACCAATCTGGGAGGTTAGTTTGTCTGCTCCCTGTCCTTTAAAATAAGCAATGGCAGTAATGCTAAACTGGTTATGTCATCTATCAACTCAAAATATGGCCTAGACATACTTATGATATATTAAAAAAAAAATACTTACAAAAGGCACAAATAAAGACACATGCATAGATTTTGGCACTTCTTTTGCACTATTTTTTAGTTTCTTTTTTGTTTTACTTAATTGTTCCAATGCCTCTGAGCCATCTTTTAACTCACCATCAATAAACATTACACTTGATTGTATTGTTTTATGAGCAGCTTCCAATATTTGCTGGAAATATTTTTAATGCTAATATTAATATTATAATTGTGAACATTTGTTATATTGTGTGATAATTGTAACGTGATACCCAGGATTAATGTAGACATGTGCAAAACCATTACTTTTCAATCGCCGTGACTGTCGTTCCAGCGACAAGCAAGTAACATTGGAAAATAATGGTGACTGTCACGTCAATCACTCTTATCACATTACATGTTATCTAGGTTATAAATTCCTTTCATATAGTTGTTATAGTAATAGTTGACACTCTGATCACAAAGGCACACGATTCAGGAGTCACACTCGTCTTCCAATTTACGAAATGCCATTTACCCTTATTTTTAACTAATTTTAATAAAGGAGAAGGTTCTCATTTTCTCAATTCTTTTGATTTGATTTTTTAATAATACAAGAGAGAGAGAGAGAGTTTGTTAATTCAGCTGTCCTATTTAAAGCAATGTTAGTTAATAATTTAATTAAAATAGATACCTATATAGCAATTAATGAGTATAATGTGACGTGATCGTAACTTGAAACCATCATTGTGACCTGAGCGGGCTCTAGTTGCGCCGCACGTGGACCTATATGAGTGACACGGAATTCGGAATGTTTTAGCACGGCATACGTTACTTTGGAATGTAGTTCCTTGTAGACAGATCACAGCCGTCACGTTAATCAGCGGATCACAGTGACTTATTCACTATGAAGTTATTTATTACCCATCTCTAGATTAATGTCTAAACACAATGTACTTCACATCAAGTACGTCAAAAAATCATATAAAAACAAAAACAAGGAGGAGAAAAGTGAACCCTTAATTTCCACTCTTAAATGTAGGAAACCACTGAGATTAATACAAGGGTAATGATGAAGAGAATTACTGCTTAGTTCCAATTTTAAGTCAATTATTAAATTAGCTTTTAAATTTAAACTGCTACCTTCCTACACAAAAAAATCTGTAACATATATTTAATTAATTAGATACCTGAAATTGTTGTTTGACTGATATGCCACTTTTCTTAACAATCACAGGATATACTTCATCAAACTCATAATAACAATCCAATCTTTGCCATTGCTGTTTTGGCAAGAACTTCCATTCTACTGGTTTAATAGTTGTTTTAACAGCCCCAAGCTCCAAACTCTTACAAGTCAGAACTTTTGTATCTTTTGACATGTGTAGGATAAGACTCTCATGTGACTCAGGATTACCAAACATATATTGGTTACTACTTAAGGATTTCCACACATAGTTTAATACTGTTTTAACTTTACTAAAAATTATTGGATCTTCAAAGATATCTGTGTCACTTGTCATAAATATGCCTGAAAATATAAATTCATACTATTACATATACATACATTTGAGAATGAATAAGACACATTCTAAAATAAAATTAGTTAAATTTACAATCCATATCCAAAACACAAGAATGTATAATTTACAATATCAGATGTTTCTATATACTTGTAATCCTATTGCAAATGTTAATATCACTGGTGCAGTAAATATGACTAGATAGTAGTTTATTGTAACATGTTGCTAATATGAAACTGTAAAAAAACTAAATTTAGTTGATAAAATAGTCACCTACAATCCGTTGAAGCAATAGGCATGTCTTGTTACTTTTTATAAATCAAATTCCAAAACAACATAAGTAGGTAATCTCGTGGAGTAGTATAATCTCAATAAAAGACCAACACACTTGAGGTTTGAATTTTAAAAAGACTGCAGATACACAATAACGATTTCTCGCTACTACAGTACTACAAAATCCGCTAAGCCTCATCAATGTACATGTTCCTGTGTTTGTGCAGTTTTAAAAACAATGTAGGTAGTTTCCATACTGTTTCATAATAGTATAGGGCCTGTCACCGAATAACCTATGCTTGTCATCAACTACACTTGCTATTGTCATGCTCCAGTTTAGTGGACAGGAGGAGCAGTTAACTAATGCAATAGGAAGTATTTTACAAAACTGAGATGTAATTAATTACATAAATGTTTGAAATTTATATTATTATACCGTTTCTATAAACACTAAATTAGTTGATATATACGATTCATTAAAACTTAGTGTCTTACCCATAACAAACATTCCACCAGGTAACATTCTAGTTACATGTTTTGCATGGTCTGCTACCCAAGCCTCTGATACACTTAATATGTTTTTCATAGGATCAGTAGCTTCTTTTTCAGAAGCAAAGCTAATTTCTGATGTTGCATCATCATTTGCCTTTTCTTCTGGAGTACGGGCTAAGTGAATTACATTTTCTCTTGCACTTGTTACCTGTTATGTACATCATAAACAAAGAAAATGAGTATTTAGTAAGTTTTATTTCTTTTGGCAATAAATATGAGAAGTACAAAATATGATCTACAATGAATTGGTGATTGGTGAAGGTCTATCTTGCAGACTGTCATCTTAAACAGGTTCTAAATTGTACCATAGAGGTGCTTAGAATCGTATTTTTTTCTAAAGTTACTCCCGGTAAAATTGTTTGTAATTACTGGTTCTTTAAAACGTTCAAAAGTCTGTATTACTTTTATATAACGATCAACCACCAATCGGAGATTACTGTTCATATTTTTGTTAGTTATTCTAACACTTACCTGACCTAAAATTAAACCCAAAACATAATTTTCTTGCGAAGCATATTGTTCCAAACTCTGAAGACAATATTCCGGAGAATAGATAATCCTACCCATTATTATTGTTTCTCTTGCAATAAATTTACATGCGCTTAAATTAAAATCTGCTTGTTTAATAAATGTACGTCTAGCTAATTTATTTAAGAGCGATCAATTTGTTTACAATATTAACTAAACGCACCCTCTACGATTACGAGTTACGACTAGCCGTCAAAATTGACAATTGACATAATTTGAGAAATGACAATTCTTCTTTTTTTTAAGTTAATTTGCCCCTTTCTTTGGCCGGCTAAGACCTTTAGGCCATGCTGCCACGTCTTCCGTATTAATTATTTCGTCATTAGTCACATGTCTTCCGTTACTTATTCTTACACAGTCATTAGTTCATCATCATCATCATCATCATCATTTCAGCCATAGGACGTCCACTGCTGAACATAGGCCTCCCCCGTTGACTTCCACGTCGACCGGATGGAAGCGGCCTGCAT
>NJDD01003285.1:41877-52990 GCA_002245505.1 Calephelis nemesis | reverse complement strand
TTTAGATACTCTGAGTATAAGGTACGCCACCCTGCTCGACACACTCCCGATGGATACGATGTTGTTAACAAGGGACTTGTGGACGAGGAACCCAACACCACCTTGGGGCTGCTGGTCGCCCTCGCGGTAGTAAAACAAGTTGCCGGATTTGAGGGCCATCGTGTCCTCCCCCTCTCTTCGGACTTCAGATAACCCTACAATATCCCAGCGCAACGTGTCTATCTCCTCTTCCAGTTCAGCTAGCTTCTCGTCGGTCCTCAAAGTGCGCGTGTTGTAAGTAACCAGTGATAAAATACGCCGTCGGATGTCCATTATGCCTGCCATAGCCGTTTGACGGAGAGATACCGTCATCCGGAGATTCTTAGCACCCCGGGCTCCAGCTCTCAACCGACGCCCGTCAACGTCGGCGTCACAGCTGGAGCCGTCGGGCACTTGGGGCCTTTTATATCGTGCGATCATCATTCGGGGGGAGTTTGGACCATAACCCGCCACGCTGGTCCATTGCGTGTTGGCGGGTCGCCAGAGCCTCGTCTGTTATTAGCAGGGTGCACCACGCGCAGGTGAGGTTGGCTTGGGTCCCGAAGATTGAAGGTGGGACCCCTTACACCCCCATTAGTCATTAGTTACTATTTACAAAGTCACGTCATTCGTCACGCCATTATTAAAACAGAAATTTGCATCAAATTTTACACCAATTTTAATCAAATACAATTAGTCATCAGTCATAAGTCATCAGTAAGTCATATAAGGCTCTTGGGTAAAGCGGTGGCCTCATTAGACAAGCTCATGTGATGAGATTTGGCGGCAACAAGGAAATACACGATACGCTAATTTCTTCATGATTATTTCATTTGTGCACTTTCACTGAATAAAATTGTACAAAATGCCAACAAAATTGACTAATTTCGCTCAATATCAACACGAAATTCAATAATTATGAAAAAACTTCGACCATATTTTCTCTCGATGGCGCCAAAACTCTTCTGTCCTGTGACAACTATAAATATGTGTTACAGCACTTTAGTGTTGCCAGTGTCTGTATTTAGAACTGCCGTACACAAGTAAGAAAATATTGCTGTTTTTTAAAAAAATGTTGTACCCTGTGACTACTAAACCGCAATTATGATATGATTCAAACGCAATTACTAACACAATTTCCATCATGTTGAGATGCACGCGCCACGCACACTATGACAATAATATCCCCGTGTCGGTCCGGGCTCTTTTGCAGGGTAGACCATCTGCCTTCCTGCCAGGCAGCAAATAAGAGGCGAGCATTGGCTTACGTCACTAACAAAGTGACATCTGACTAGGTGGTAGTTTCGGAGGATAAGGAAACCGGTACATTTACTTTTTTTAGGCCTAACCTCCCGGACTCAGGTTAGCAACGCACCATTACCACCTTTAAAGTCTCTAGGCGGTGTGAATTTATTACCATCAGGAAATCCGTCTGCTTCAGTTTGCCTTCCAATCAATATATATAATAAAACAAAGTCCCCCGCCGCGTCTGTCTGTTTGTTTGCGATTTGCTCGAACAGTACTGAACGGCTTTTCATTTGGTTTTCAACAATAGATAGCACAATTCTTGAGGAAGGTTTTAGTGTATAGTAAGTTTATGTTTTGTACAAACTAACGATATTAGTTCAATATGTCGGCAAAAAATAAGCCGATAAGAGCTTACCTCGAAAACGCTGCCAAAACCTTTTGAGTATTAACAAAACAATGTATGGTAAGATTTTTCCTCTTCGATAGATCTCAAAAAAAAGTAAGCGGTAGTATATGTCTACCTTTTAAGAATAACCCACAATAACCGTTTTTTGCGTTTATTTAAAACAGTAAAATGAAGGGTTTCTTTAGAGCATATTTTAACACTACAGTATTAACCCTTAATGAAATAAATCTGTTAGATACGTTATGCGTTTAGATCAAAATTGCCTTTTACACTATCAGAAAAAAATAACAACTAATGAGTTATCAAAAAGTTAAAATCTCCGGGCGCAAAATTAAATATCGTTGATGCGTAGCAAAGACATGCGCGCTTAATGCATTCCCCCCTTAACTTGAATAACCGAAGCGAAGCGAGGGCGGCCAGCTAGTATCGTATAAAAAAGTCTGAAAGAGTATCTGTTTAATCTATTACCTACACGGGGCACTAGACTCGTATCTTCTACCAGACCAAGATATGATCTATTCCCAGCTTCCCCCGAATGCTTTCCCCCGAATGGGGGAAACTGGAAATTCGTCCCATCTTTTCCCGAAACACTGTTTAATTTATAATTCCATTTCGCGAACTAAAAACGCGCTTCTTGTCTACTGATATTAATGAAATAAAATATAGTATTTTACAGTTGTAATTAAAACGAAGTTTGGTTAAGTATACATTTTTATATTAAATTAAAAAATATATTTTCCATTTTGATAGTGTAGTGACCCTTATTAGATATAAGCAGTTGTAACTAGCAACAAATTAAGTAATGTTAAACAAGTTTTAGTGTTCTGTTTTAAATTAGTCTATGTTTATTAAAAAAAATTTGGGAAATCGCTTTTCTTATTTATTAGTATCGTACCTTGAGATCAGTCTCAAAATTAAATTATAACTTCATAAAATCTTCAGCAATTATTCAATTCAATAAAGTAAATATAGGTACGACTTTCGTTGTAACATGATAATGTATAACCTATATAAAAAATAGTATAAAATCATCAACCATTATAATTATTCAACAAAAATAAAATAAGAATAGGTACGGAAGTTTAAAAATAATTCTTTAAAATAATTCCAAAGTAAGATACTAATAAGTAAGTAAAAAAAAGCAGATTTCGAACTTTTTTTTGATAAATCATAGACCGAGTTTGTCTCGCCTCTGTGGTCTAGCGGTCGACGTGTTGGACTTAACTGCATGAGTTCCAGGGTTCGACTTCCAGGTCGTCAATAAAAAAGAAATTAGATTTTTCCAATTTTCTAGTAAAAAAAATACGTTGTTCGGGATTGGATATGTGCCCGGTTGGCGATAGACTTGTCACTTATCACATTGTGGGACTTAGTGTCTTTGGCTAGTCGTGGGTTATGCCTCCGCCTAGGTCTCTGGGGATATGGTCGTGAAGATACTTTGCTTTTGGATAGAACTCCGAAACCTGTTTAACATTATTTTATTTGTTGCTAGTTACAAATGCTAATTTCTAATTAGTGAAATAGTCGCTACACTATCAAAATGGAAAAAAAAACATTTTTTTTTATAAAAATGTATACCTAACCAAACTTTCTTTTAATCGTTCCTGCAAAATAGTCAAGTTTATTTCATTAATACCAGTAAACAAATAGCGCGATTTTAATTCGCGAAATGGATTTATAACTTAAATAAAATTCAGTGCGAAGATGGGACTATGTTGTTCCTAGTTTCCCCCGATTTTAAATTCGGGGGAAGATGCGACAATAATTCCCACTTTCCCCCGTTCGGAGGAAACTGGAAATAGACCAAAAATATTCCTCGTGCATCCCAAAATAAGCCGTATTCTGTTTTAAATTTTATAGTGATGTGCTATTACAATTGTCGATAGTTTATTTTACGTTCATTGGATACTATTAGCTCCGAAAATATCAAGCACCGTCCATCGTAATAAGAATTTGTTAAAGTTGCCACTTTAAAGTATAGGAAGTGGTTTGAATGTAATCTGATTACAATTTTTCGTAATAATAATGAATCTTGTGGTAAGATCGCCTCTGTGATCTAGCGGTCTGGAGTCGGGCTTGAGGTCCCGGGTTCGATCTCCACGTCTGGCAACAAAAAAAAATGGACAATGCATATTTTAAATTTTCTAATAAAAATAAAGTTGCCCAGGATTGGATGTGCCTGGTTGGCGATTGGTTTGTGGGACTTAGTGTCTTCGGCTTGTCGTGTGTAGCGTTGCCAGGCGTCCGGATAAAGCCGGACACAGTCAGGCTTTTTGGTTGCATGTTCGGCCTAAATTAGAGCGTGTCCGGCCTGTCCAGCTTTTAACATTTCATGAACAACGATTTGGCATTCGATTTAATTAATAACAAGATTTATGATACTAAAAAAAGCTTGGTTTTACATACACATTATTTGTTGTACTTAATGCTGAGACAAAATCCTCAATAACGTAGGTTTTTCTAAAAAAAAATCCGGCCAAACTAGCTAGACTGTCCGGCTTTTAGCTTTGGCAACCTGGCAACCCTAGTCGTGTGTGCCCAGGGGGGTGATTATGTATGTCAGTTGCTAACTCAAACTGCAAAAGTGTACATCACTGGAGATATCAAATATGTGTTTGTTGTCAAAAGACGTATTTCAACACGTCATTTAACAGCTATTAATTGACTTTTCCATTTTGAGTGGGCAACTGAGTTACATAATCAGCCCCCTGGTTGTGCTTCTGCCTTTGGGGATAAGCACATGAAGACACTTTTTTATCTTATAACAAATATGAGGCGTTTACTTATATAAATATGTGTAAACATACTTGCTCGCCACAATGTGAAAAATATACTGAAAAGTAAACAAATATTCTTTCTTTCGTTTCATATATTTCCCTATTTATAAGTACTAAGTAAGTTGATAAGTAAAGGATAAAATAAACAATTTCAATCGGCTATCTATTTGCATGAACTTAATATTGGTCAGAACGGCTGACATGTATTTGTTTAAAGGTTTTAATAAGAAAATTAAGGGTTTAATAAGAAAATAGTGTTTTAGTTCAAAATGTTGGGGGTTCGATAAAATTTATTGTTTTTTTTTCTTTGGTATGAAAATCTTAACGCGGCTCACAGAATACATCTCCTTGTCAGGTTTCAACAGCATAGCTCTTCGTTTCCAAAAAAAGTGGCTATATTTTGCTATTGCGACACGAATCACCTCGTATTCAGACCGGATTAGAAATTTGGTGCCATCTCTACTATCAAGAGAGCTTGTTTGCCTTTCTATATTATCAAAAAATCCAATATACATATAGGTGAGTATCAGAAAATTCGTTCACATTACAAGAAACAGTAATACCACCATTGCGGTTATTATATTAAGTTAATGAGAAGGGAAAGGAAATTATTTAATTTAATAACTTTTTTGTACTTCTCTCTCTCTCTCTCTCTAAAATAGCAAAATCAAAACTAAAATAAAACAAATGAAAGATATCAGTGAGACATTTATTATTTCCTCTTATCATTGTGTGTGATCTTAACAAGTCAAGAACAAAAAAATTCACTCGCCTTTCACACCTCTCTTAATTTTTTCTACGATATAAACAAAAATATAATTTTTCATTAAATAAAATGATTGATAAAAAAGTAACGACTTGCCAGGCGAGAAATATCTATCATTAATGAAAATAGCAGCGTAGTGCTAAGGCTAACGTTAAGGTACTGCGCCTGTCACGTAACAAGCTTAAAATATTTTATTATAAAGCTTAAAACTATAATAAAAATAAGAATGTGTTAAGCTTTCACAATATACTGTTACATTGTTACAGTTTACGCCTGCTCTATGAAATCACGTGATTTGAGGAAACTGATAAAAACTTAAAAGTGTGGATTTCGTGATAGGTTCTTCTTATTGCTTCAGTTGAATTTACACTTGGAGAAGTCCATCTCAGGGTGTTGCTCCATGAACCTGAAAAAAAATCACTTGTTAACAAACAGTAAGAAAGCTAAGGAAAGGCTATTTAAGATTAAATTAATTTATCGTTGATATAAGAATGCGTTTGATGAATAATAAGAGGCACCAGGCGAAATGAAGCAAAATCGGCCATGCAAGTGGAATCCTTTCATTATGTCAATAAATTGTCAAACTTTCGCCCCCGACTTTTTTATTTGTTTAATTGCAGTAAGAATTTGTTTTCATTTAATAATAATAAACCTAAGCGTAAGTTTTGCCAGTGAAATTCGGCGAAGTAGTTTCTAGTGTATTGTAGTTTGTTGTATTCTACCAGTTAAGTACCTATCGAAATGATCTTGCGTCAATAATGTCAGTAGGTAGGCAGTACTTTTCGTTGAGATGTCATTGATTTTTATGCAAGCGTTCGTGGACAAATACAACGGCAATGAGGCAATGTCACGAAATAATTTTTGCTTATATAAATAATAATTAACGCATTGAGTAAGTTCTCACACTTGTCCAAGTATCTTACACAATTTAAACTGCAAGAGCTAAAAGTTATCTCCTTACACTATTCATATTTCTTATCTCAAGCAACATTAGCGACTGGATAAAAATAATTTGTAAATGTACGTAATCTTTATGGACATTCCATATTTTTTTCAAACTAAAGAAGAAAATGCCATGTGGTATTAGATCTGGCTGAATACAATCTTCTGCATCGATTTAAAAAATGCAATGTGATTTGATGTTAGGCACATGTTCCCAGAAATATTTAATGATTTTTTACTGAAAAATCTTTTTTTTGTTTATCTTTGTGTATGTATTAGTATGTTTTGTTTAAATTAGTCTCGTCTGACATCTAGAAAGTATGCTGTTTGATTAAAAAAAAGTTTAAATATCAGAAGATATCAGATGTTTTTAATGGTTTGCCATGTAACTTTCAAACTAGGTCTTTAAGGTACATTTTTTTGCATGTTTTATTAAAGTTCATGACTTACTTTTTACATTATTTATTCGAATATTTTCATAATTACTATTTGTTTCATAATTATTTATACATTTGAAAAACGAAGATATAAAAATTCATTTGCATCGTGTCTTACGTTGTGAGCGTGATCTAGTTATAAATACATATTATGAGGATGTGTAATGATAGTTAAAAAAAATAATAATTCCGGACAAATTATACGTATTGACGTAATCCCAAACAAGGCAAATTATAGGTTCGTGTCATAAATTTTAGTCAATGCTAATAATTTACAGCAACTAATTTAATAAACACAGACATATAAAAAACGTAGTAGAAAATCGAACCAGCATCTCGTGGATGTGTACGCTACTTTTCATCGTTGAACGACGTGGTGGTTAGATCGATGAGCCCAAAGAGAACATTGGCGCGTTACTCGACTTAAAACTGAATTTTCTGTGACGGGCATTTTCATAGATCTCGATAATTGAGTATCAAACAATACACCACCGCCAATAATCCGTGGATCCATATAAAATACATTAAATATATAGTTTCAGTCAGTTAAATACTGATTTTACATGCTTCATAGGAAACTTGAATTGCTCAAATTCATAATAAATTACTATAAATAATAGTAAAATTAAAATAATTATTGAGGTAGGCTAGTGACATATCGTAACTATTGTTTGCATGTCTGCGTGTAACAAGTTTTTAGTGACCATTGAAGAAAATGATACAAAAATACACGTACTTTTTCAAAACGTCCTGTTTCTTTTGTTCATCGCTGGTAGGGAGGCCCATTTCCTTCTGCCTTTGATCAAACATCATTTTCTCGACCAGACCTCTAGTTTCTCCGTCTAAGTCTGATAGCTTTGATGGCTCTGAAACAAATAAATATATTATAAAAAAACCGCTATTAAGTTGTTTTACACCCAGGAGGCCACTAAATGTTCAACAGTAATACTCGTCGCTCAGACACCAAAGGTAGTGACGGTGCGTTACCAATCTAAATCTGCCATGTTTGGCCCTGCGCACAAGAAAGTTATTCGGTGACCATAACATTAAAAAACCCTAAAGTTAATGGAACATTTAAAGCGGTGGTACCGATCTGTGCGAGCTACATGCCATGGCATATTTCCGCCACTTGTATAACAAATTATTTATACAGAGAATAATGTGGAAAGATAACTTTGTAATTACTTGTTATTTATCAATGTCTGT
The DNA here is from genome assembly GCA_002245505.1 of Calephelis nemesis. NCBI lineage: Eukaryota > Metazoa > Arthropoda > Insecta > Lepidoptera > Riodinidae > Calephelis > Calephelis nemesis. Next base: position 45,190 of record NJDD01003285.1, on the reverse strand, counting down.
ACTCGGTATTAAATTTAAGCTAAATTATGTAAAATTTATGTAAGCTAAATTATGTAAAACCACAGTCAAAATTAGGTCGTCTGAAAATATTTTACATAAAACATTGAGTACATTACGCAATCAAAGTGAATAATAATTAAAGCAAATGCTAAATCACACCACCTCAAATAAATTAATCCCGAAATTTAAAAGTTTAACTAGAACAACTATTACATACATTAAGGGTTTATCTAATTCGCTTTATCATGTTCACTAAAAATTTTCATCGACCACTTTACAACCGATAAAAAAACACGCACGAGTTCTTAATTCACAGCGTATTTTTTTTAATCATGTCTGCCATTATAGTATAATCATACAACCCCACTAGTTCCTAGCTCAATCATACACATAAATATAATACAAAAAAATAGTTTAGTTTGTTGCTTTGGGTTTGATTTTACTAATAACAACTATAAATAAGTGTACTCCGGAAAAGTGCAAGTGTTATTAAAATAAGAGTAACACGAAGTTCAACCAAGCGCAGACGACAGAAAGTGAAAACAATTCGTATTTATAACGGTTTTAGTATGTATGGGCGTAAGGACAAGAGATGAAGGCGCACACGCAGTCCAAGAACGGGCACAAAAACTAGCCGACGGGCAGTAAAAAAGGCTTGTCAGCACATTAAAATATCATTGTTCTCAATAATATGTATTACTATCCTTGACCCCGACATCAATCCCATCAGGTGTATCATGCGTCATAGTATATTGAGATATAATGAAAAATCCGTCTCCTTGATAAGGGTTCTTAGGCTAAAACAAGGCCAACAGAAGCTATTACTAGTTTACTTAACTACACGTCGTATATATGTATCCAACACAATCACTTTTCTAGCTCACAACTCATTGTACTTTTAAACTACAAGGCTCAGTAACTGGACGATGGCGAAATATTCATCCAAAACAAACTAAACTAGTATAGCGTGTCCACAGTCAATATGGGTGTAACGAGAGAAATCATTTTGCTATTCGGAAATAACTTTATACTTGTACTACGTACAAGTATAAACTTATTTACCCGGGCAAGTTATAGATTAATTAATTTATGATAAGTGCATAACATAAATGTTTACGCTTAAAGGGATTAGACACGCTTTAGGAAAGAAGCAGTGAACCATAGCCGATTAAACTAAATACATACATAATAGGTATAGATCTACCCCGCTAAGAGCCAGGAGAAATAAATAAAGAAGGGAATGGAATAAAAAAGAATAAAGAAGGGTTTGCGAATTGAATTGGGGGACGTTCCTAACTAAGATAATAGAGAGAAAGATAAGATAATCTTCCAGTTATTTTTTATTAAACGAAAGATTATTAACAAAATATTTAAGAAACAGTTAAATATTTAAAAAAAAATATGTTAATTAAAAGTGAACCACTAAAACATTAACTACAAATTCTTCGTAGATTATTTGAAATATGTAATTATAAAAACATGTTTTATAAATACCAAGCAAGTTAATTATGATTTCCTTGTAAAATTGGCCATTTCAAGCCAAGGTCCTTATGGTTTATGGGGCAAACGATAATGCTAAAGATATAAGCACTTATAAATGCTCTATATTCAAAAAAGAAACTAAACATACTATGTCAGATTTCTAAAGCAAACGTCATTGACATTATTTTGTAATAGCAATATGTTAGCTTGAAAACGATGTTCATTAAAAGCACCTTACAGAGAAACAATTTTAAGCGCAAGCCGTGTAAGGAATCTTAAGCATCACCTGTAGATATAAACAAAAGTTATGAGTATAAATAATAAATTTTAATTGGTGGGTTACTTAAAAAGGGCTGAACCAATTTGAATGATATTTAAATGTTCGTAATAGGCCGACGACGATTTTTGTATGACAAATTCAAGGTTTATGGTTTCTTTCACAAGACATCTCTGATCGCATCGTGACAACTCTTTATTATTTTTTCCTATTAGATTTCCATAACTGCTATCAATTTCCTTAATGTTAATCAAATTCACATTCAAACTTAAAAGTAATTTAAAAAGTTTGGCGTCTCCAAACTTGCAAAAATTCTGATTTTTTTTTATAAAATATGGTATTTTTTTATGAAGAGAAACATTATATAAGATAAATAAACAAGCAAACCAACATGTCAGAAAAAAATGTGAACATTTTTAACTTTTCAGCAGCAACTTCTAAACATAAATAAAGAAACATATCAAAGTGGATACTAATAAAAAAATACGGATATCACATTTTATTTCGACAGACAGACAGATGAAACAATAGCAGTAATTGAAATTGAAATTAACTATAGTTTCTGATAAGCAGTATGAGTGTCACGACACACAGTTCTTGTGCTGCACAGAAAGGCTCTATATTAATATATCTGCATATGATGTTTGCCTCATACTGCTAGAAAAATCTCAGCTTGTTAGCTGTCTTGTGGTAAAACAAATGTCAAACACGACGGGGTGTTTTTTTTTTATTGTACGAGTATATGACAATTCTGATGCGGAAATTGAGCAAATAAACGAGTTCGTAAGCTATGTGGCCTTGGTGTGTGGGTGTAGGCAAATATTGCGCTTGGTGTGAACTGCCAAACTACTTACTACAACAAGAATGCATTTTTGGTATATTTCTATCATATTTAAGAATACATAAAATAGTTAAATATCGCGGCACAAATCACACGAATTACCCTTACCCAAGTAATTAAATGAATAGACCGCCCCGTTTTCTAAGTCATGTAATAACAAATTAGCATATCACTCTCATGATGGCAACAGACAATCGTTAGATGTTATTGGTGGGTGGAGCTTGTGGAATTTTAGCAGAGATATTCAACTTACCAGTAAAAGTGCGCATGGCGACAGGAACAAATTCAATTCTGAAGATGCAAGAGCATCACGCGGAGGCGCACAGGCAACCGTCTAATAGGAACTAGAGACTCTCCAGTGGGATACTTTAGTACTGACTGCTTTATTATTCAACTGGTCCGGTACACTCAAACTTGGAAGTGCATTTTAATACAACTCCTGGATTGTTACCACTACTTTACTTCTTCCTGTCGTGATAACTTTAGTGTTTGGCCATATCCTGTTCTGGTTCGTAGCGAAGTCCATAAACATATTTGGTATGTACAGGCAATACGCATATTTTGTCGTCATAAGATAACTGACCTGGTTGTTTGTCTTTTAAAACTTTAGACAAAATCCTAGTTTTCCGCGATCAGGTAAGACCAGTATAATGCCAGAATTTTGATGAATATGTATTCTCGCCGGATCTTCTCGGTGTGTGTTCGCAATTCCG
>NJDD01003285.1:26835-41472 GCA_002245505.1 Calephelis nemesis | reverse complement strand
CTCAAACTTGGAAGTGCATTTTGATACAACTTCTGGATTGTTACCACTACCTTACCTACTTCTTCCTGTCGTGATAAATTTAGTGTTTGGCCATATCGTGTTCTGGTTCGTAGCGAAGTCCATATACATCTTTGGTATGTACAGGCAATACGCATTTCTCGTCATAAGATAACTCACCTGGTTGTTTGTCTTTTTAAACTGTAGACAAAATCCTGGTTTCCGCAATCTAGTAGGAGGTAAGACCGGTATAATGTATTCTCGCCGGATCTTCTCAGTGTGTGGTCGCAATTCCGATCCGGTGGTGGTTTATAAAAATGTTGACGTATGTGCCACTTGTATGGTATACGTAAACAAAGTTTTTTTCTGATTCTGATGTCACTGTGTATCTATATCAGTATACATGAAATATTACCTGGATTTATTTTTCTGGTAGATATCTCAGGATCGGTAGTAACTAGCCGACTCCACCAGTTCATTTTGTTGACCTGCCCAACAAACAAGAATTATCAAATACGTTGAAATTTTTGTTCTTTTTTATAACATTCTAGCAATCGCAGCTATTTAAATCTGCCGCAGGAGCTAGTAGATATATCATGATAAAAACTTTATGTTAAAGCAAATTATAGATTGTTACAATTTGACCAAAACATTTATGTCAAACATATATATGTATATTGCGGCATAAGATTGTTATAAATATAAAGATATAGCAAGGGAATCGAGCGGACAGATTTACTGATGTTACGGTAGTACCAACATAAACGATAGGTAATGCTACTTCTCTAGATGGCGTTGGAGTCGTTATGCCTTATTGTACCTTATATAATAAAAAAAACATACAGCCGAATTAAGAACCTCCTCCTTCTTTAAGTCGGTTAAAAACGTTTCTTATTGATTTCTATTAAGTATGTCCCACGATTTCACAGCTCCGTGAATGAGTTGATCTTTTCAGGTGATATACACAATGGTGGTAATTCTGCTGGGCACCAAGTAAACTTATTTTAAGAAGTGTGCCATCTTTTTCTAACGTAACAAAAAGGGAAGAGGAACATTTCATACATTTTCAATGTTAACTCCTAATGTTTTTAATCAACGGTTTTCAAGGATTAGATTTAAAGTCTATAAAAATGTCCTGTACAAACTAATCTGACAGCACCAAACGTGTCTTACTAGCGAGATGATAACGTTAAATTTTATTTAATTAGTTTAGTATGTTGTAGCCCCCCTTCCAAAATTACCCCCAAAATCAAAATGGAAAATTGGTAACCTGTTTAACACAATTGATGAATGAATACACTTTATTGTGCACCAAAAATACTACCTAAAAGGACAATGTCATATTTAAAACATTATTATATAAAACTTAAGGTATATAAAGGCGGTTTAATAGCTTCGTAGTGGTTTCTGTCAGGCAACCTTAGGGTAAAAGAGAAAATTTACATTAATAATTTATATGGCAAACATTATAATTTAAAACAATTGACCGCCTCGGTGGTCGAGGGTTTAGCGCATGCCTAGCTCCACCGACAAACCGCGAGGCTCAGGTTCGATTTCCGACGGTGTCTGGAATTTGTGCGATAAATACAGATGTCTTTATCGCACAAATTCCTTTCGGATTTTTCGGATCTGTGTTGTAATTAAATTTATTCTGGCATCTATTAAAGTATTTCTATGTATTAATATCGTTGACTAACATCCTTAACACATGCATAGGTATAATTTATTTACTTTGAGGCTTCAGTTTGTATATTTTGTATAATTTGTCCAGTGGTCAAATCCAGATCAGTTTGTATAATTTGTCCAGGGGTATTTATGAATAGTAATTAATGTTTGGGTATGGGCTTCATCACTTAAATATCTACCACAGACAAGAACGAACCCCAGCCTTGTAAATCATCGATGACATTTAGTGTATACGCTAACATATCGATCAACGGGTCGTTCAGAATAAGTGTGAAAAGTTATTAAGTAGCGATATAGAATAGCATATGCTATGCGATTAGCATAATGAATACTAAATCACCTTCTCCAAGTTGACAAGAATGTTGCGGCCATCTTGCAGCACCCACGTAGACTCTTCCACCTTCACATCCGCGTCCAGTTCGCCGTCGATGATGGGCGGTTGTCCTTTAATGCCGACTTTCAGATGTCGTTTGTTGATGGTAATAGCCAGATCACGCGGACGTAGAACTTGTCGCAAAGGCACACGCAGCTGCAAATAAATAATATCGTTAGCGAAAACTAGTATCTTACATTATTTTTTGTATGTGGGGATATGAAGACCCCATTACCGGGTTGTGGAATAATCTTGTAATTTGGAGTAATGCAGTTAGATTAACGTCGACTCAATTGGTACTGTAACACTTGATCGTGTTATCTTATAATTTTAATAATAAAAAATGTTATATATTTTACATATTACTTATTTATTTTCTTCTGTCTAAACATTCTTTTTATTTTTATAATTCTAAATATTTTTAAATTCAATTAAAAAAAAAGTATTTTCACGCCCATATCCCCGAAGAGGTAGGCAGAGGCACAACCAGGGCACCCACGACTAGCCGAAGATACTAAGTCCCATAATGTGATAGGTGGCAAGCCTATCGCCAACCGGGCACATTTCCAATCACGACCAACATTTTTTTTTATTAGAAAATTGGAAAAATCCAATTTTCTTTTTTGTTGGCCGACCCGGGATTCGAACCCGGGACCTCATGCAGTCAAGTCCAACACCCGGACCGCTAGACCACAGAGGCGATAAATTCAATTATACTTTTTAAATATGTTTTCTTTTGGCTACAATCCGAAGGGTTTGCATTGTAATGCAACCTCTACAGTACTTCCGCCGTATGTTATAAAAAATGTCTCCATATCAGTACTTACTAATCCGATTAATTGAATAATGCAAAATGCTAATCTTAGTGGCCTATTCATATTTTTTATCGTTACCATTAACATCTTGACATGTATTTCCTGATATCAGGATCGCCGTCTGCGTACCCATAACTTGTTTTTTAATGATAATCACTGTGCTTCTACTTGACCGCAGTTTGCCTCACGATTCTTTTAACAATAATTTAAATATACCATTAAAAAAGACCTCGTTTTTATTTAATAGTACTCAAGTCCCCAAGAATACCCCGCAACTAGACTAGGTATGTTAAAAAACAGACGTGACGAATCCAGAGCGTTATACTAGTATTCGTTACAAGGAAAATGTTTGTAGGATTCACTGAATTGAATTTAGTGACCGTTCTTGATATTGTACGTTATTAGAATATAAATAGCCATTTTTATTTGTACAATAGATTTACGACTATTTCAACTTTTTCTTAAGGTACAAATAGTAAACAGGCAAACATAAAGCACATTCAAATATCACAAACGTCTTTCTTCGTACTAGTGGTCGCACGTTGGTCGAAATTCGACCATAATGAATTTTAATATCTTGTTGATAAGAACGCCATCTCCATTTTCCAAGATCAACTACTTTGTTTCCAAAGTGTATGGTGCGCCATCTGTGATATTTTATCGTTATCATCAATACATTTGTTTGTATGTGTCAAATTCATGGTAGTGTAGGTAATGTTTTATTTATTGATTTAATGTAAAGGCACTATTATTAAAAAATATTAGCGTTCTGCACTTCTCCTATACATAAACTATACGCTTGCCAAATTTTATGCTCCTGCGTTCGCGAATTTTCGTAAAAAAAAGGTCCAAAGTTTTGGCATCACGTATTAATATATAGATAAAGCAAAAGTTGTAAAAGAAACTTGAATCCGATAATATAACATCAACTTAGGATGGTTCAAATTCAAGTTCGGGTGTAAAGTGTAAAAAATGGAGTTGGCCCTGTACCTTATATATGGACGTGAATGGATAGTAAACTAACAGTTAATTGATATTCCTAATTACTAATTAATGCACAGTAAACCTGCAAAAACCGACTTTGTTCATCACAACATCGAGGTTTGATAATTTTTTTAAATAGCTAGAGATTTCAAAATGGTTCCACATAAACTTTATTAACAGCCCGCAAGTAGTTTTGAGTTATACTTAAAAATACATAATTATATTGACATTATTATTAATGATGTCGTCAAAAGAACTATGGAAATCGGTCTGCTACTGGCCGAGTGGAATACGTCAGTAGCGAGCACTGAAGTAAGGGTGGCAGCAAAGTTCTTTTAAATGTCAAAGTATCAAATCATAATTTAGTAACATAAGGACACAAATTACTTTGTGATATACTTTTATATGTATTTATTGTATTGCTGACGTGAATTACTTCGTGACATATTTTTCCTATATACTTATAATCTATCGAACTGCTTCCACCGCGTTACCTTTTCTATTCATACCAACATATCTACTAAAAGTACTCATTTATATTCACATAATACTCTTAACCCGTTAACAAATCATAAACTTATAAATTAGCACAATATTACAAAAACAACAAAATTAAGGTTTTTTATCTCAATTATTGTGATCTCTCGAATAATTTTCATGACCAAAATGTAAATAAATACAACCTCTAAATTGTTGTATTTGCGGCCTATAGAAAAAATTCAATAATAAAGTAATTAAATGTTGAATGTATAGTTTGCATACACATAATGTAATACAGGCTGAGCAAAAATTAAAATTAAAATTAATAAAAATTAAATACGACGTTAAGAAAGTTTCTTATAACATACACGTGTAGTATATAGTAAGTTTCTGGAACTGGCCACTTATAATTAGTAAAATAAAAAGCAATAACAGAATTTAAAAATGGAACTCTCTAGGAACATATTAAATTTTCGAGACTATCATTCATGTTTTCAAATTGGTGGGGTTCATATAACTGAGTGTCGCTATTATAATGAAATTAAGCGGTGAAGATTTTCGCTTAATGAGTTTTTACTATTTTCGCTGCTTAACGGCCAATGTTAATAATGTTTCTCTAAAGATGGATTTCCAGCAATTTAGATAGCTGCGTATCCGCCGGCCTATCCTGTACGTAATTCCCATACTTATCCTATCGACAGATATGTTATTGGCAAGCGATAACATAAAAATGGATCAAAATATCAATCTTGGGCAGCAAGTTTTGGATTAGGATTGATTATTAATATTGGCCGTTAGTCAACAAAAGAGTTGTCCGAGACTTCGACTGGCATTTGGTGATTAAGCACCATATCGTAGCTTTGTGTATTCGTGGTTCGGAAAATTTAGACGTGAGGGATATCATCTCCATGACAATAACCGTGAAACCAGCGACTGTGGTTACTGAATCTAATATCAATATCGTACGACAACTAAACCAAAAACGAGAGATGTTGGCTATCTTCAACACTACGACAGTAAATGAAACCTGGGTGTATTGTTTTGGATCTTAAAGAAAAAGCCAGTCAACAAAATAGATCCATCCTTTCAGAAGCGGCGTTGAATGCATTCCAAGAAGCCTTTGATGAGGTCCCTTTGAAGACTGGACTCTCCGCTTCACGCAATGGTTCCAACGAATGGAAACAAATGTAAATGGTGAGGGTTTATACTATAAGAAAAAAATATATATGTTATATTGGATTAAATTATGTTATATTTATAGATTATTCACAAACATTTTATCTAGTCTTATTAACCAGAATCTTTCAATATTTCTCTAAGCTGAAACCCAGTGTTGAAATAATTTCAGCCTCAACAAATATTGAGCTTTTCCTGGGCGGACCTATGTTGCCATTCTCTGTTTTTTATATCTTACTAGCTGCCCTGGCGAACTTCCTTTTCGCCACTTTTCCTGTAACTATCCCGATTTTTCTCTTCATAAAAACCTTCTCCTGATAATACCTAATACCATGATAAAAGAATTAGCCAAATCGGTCTAGTCTTTCGGAAGTTATGCGCTTACCAACACATTTAGCGAATCATTTTTATATTATAGATTGTCACTTTTTTGTCCTTCATTTACATTGAATATGTTTAAAGTTAGGTTAGGTTTCTAGTTGTTTTTTTTTGTTAATGATGTGAGGCAAGTTTTAGTCTAAGTGGTTTCTCTCTTTCTTTCTAAGTATAAGCTAAGATGGTGGTAAACTCAAACCTCAACTAGTGAATTTGAAAGTCAAGGCCAACGTTCATAAAAAATATAGAAAACCCAAGAGGAACGTAATAAAACTGGTGGATGATTTTTTGTGTATTTTTTATATGACAGAACAAATAATAATTTAGATCCACACTGTACTCGACCTTAATGTTGTCGAATCATTCGAAAGTGTAGCAAATTATTAAAAACGACCGTTGTAAAGGTCCCCAACATTCTCTTCAGGAAGTGCCTCTCGCGTTAAAACGGCAAAATTATTAAGAATTATCACCGTAAGTATATACGGTTATTATTTTCGTATTTACTATATTTTACAGATTGTCTTAAAATGACAATATGAGCAATAAGTACTTCCTATAACTGAGTACCAGACGATATTATAATAATGTGTAAATTTTTAACTATCTGTTGCCCCCGACTTTGCCAACGTATTAATGTAAACTCTTCCGTGGGAAAACGTTTAAATATAGCAACAAAAATTGTCTCATGCCATTACCCAGCCCCCACATATTACAATATGCCATGAAGTTCATATACAACAAGGAAGAAGAACAAATACACTTTTTGTATTTGATATTTTCCGTCGTCAGCGCTTGGTAAAACTTCCAAATATTCATATTTTTAAATGAAGAAACACTTGTACTGTTTTACGTATCACTTATGCTTTATTATTTTATAAATAGCCTATCGGTTTCGCTTTTTACAGCATCATCAGGGCTAGAACTTAAATTACTAAGTAAGTATTTACTAAGTAAGTAATTTAAGTAAGTATTTACTAAGTAAGTAATTTAAGTTCTAGCCCTGATGATGCTGTAAAAAGCTAAACCGGTAGGTAGGCTATTTATAAAATAATAAAGCATAAGTGATACGTAAAACAGTACAAGTGTTTCTTCATTTAAAAATATGAAATACACTTTTATGTTAGTACTAACTGTACTCGCAAAATTGCGAGGAATTTAACAGAACCATTTAAAATAAAAATAGCCTACTTTACTTCTTATTACATCAACCTGCCTGTACAAGTCCCGTCAACATCGCTCCAGCCGTTTCCGAGATTTACCGGAACAAATAAAAGACAAACTTACAGAAATGGTAAAAACATATGTTTTAAGGTAAGAAAAAGTCGTAGCCTTTTTTTATAGATGTTATAGGTGCGTTAGCAGGCTTGCACAATAGACAGGTTAGGCCTATTGTGCAAATCTACCGGCTACCCTATCCTCCGGATCAAAACGTGACACTGTCATTACTTTGGTATATGTATCGTATTTACACTCCTATGCATGTATTAAAAAGCGGTTATTTTAATATTACAAACAGAAACTCCAATTTTATTTATTTGTATAGATGTATTGATAAATCCATCGACAAGCATGTATTGACAAAAAGTATGGAAAAACGAATTATGTTAGCAAACAAGTTTGGTCACTATTGCCCTAAAAATGTTAAGTACAACATTTTGATCATTATCAAGCTTAATAAGCTTATTATTAATGCTGTTTAAGAGAATTTGATTTCTGATTACCTTCCCTAAGCCTGAAGAAAACATTTTTTTAAAGAAAATGTGTGTTAGAAATTATGTAATGATCTACAAAATAAACGTATTAATTTCTTATTAATCATAATAACAAACAATATTTGTATTTTTTTACGTCAAAATCTCCAAAAGTTTCGAATTCTAAGCTAAACGGATAAAATTCATTTAACAACCATAATCTTAACATCATTTAGGTACTTATTAATGCAACTCAAAATTAAAAACTTTCAATAAAACATTAAAAACTGGCTATTTCTTTCACTTTGTTGCAGTTTGTCAGTATTTTAGCGAGCATGACAAATAAGCGTAATGCGGTGTAGCAAACGAAGATATCGATCGAGATATCGATATAATTACCATTTAAAACAGGCCTAAATTAGCAGTTTTGTTATGCTACTGCTTTCCATGTTGTGCTTAAAAAAGTCCGGTGTACGAACATTATATAAGTTTTTTTTTTTATGACATTGGAAAGCAAACAAGCAGACGGATTTCCTGATGGTAAGAAATTCCCGCCGCCTAGAGACACCAAAGGTGGTAATGGTGCGTTGCCAACCACAAGCTGGGATGTTAGGCCTCGAGCAAAAGTAAGTTTACCGGCTACCTTACCCTCCGAACCGGAACACGTCATGACGTTATGGCGGCAGGAATAGGTAAGGCGGTGGTACCAATCCGGGTGAGTCGCTGCAAAACTCTACCACCTAGTCAGATGTCACGGTGTTAGTGACGGCAAGCCTATGCTCGCCTTTTACGAGCTGCCTGGCACAGGAAGGCAGATGGTCTATTCTACAAAGGAGCCCGGACCAACACGGGGGAAACGCTTCACGATTTTGCGTGTCATCCTTACGCAGGTCATGTCATCTTTACACAGTTTAAAAAAAATGTGACAAGTTTTAACTTGTAAAGGCTATTCCCAGCTGTAAATTTGTGAAATACATTTGAAACGTATCGAATTATCCCAAAAACGATAATGTTAGGAGTACCTCTGGCCAACTTTCGCTTCCAGCATCAGATCAGCTCCATGTCATAATAATTTTGCATTGTACCGCTTTGTATTCCCGCCATCATAATATCAACGCTTACCAGAGTCGTGTACATGCCCCGTAAACTTACTCAGTTGACAAAACTTGCGTTATATCTATAGAAGACGTACATTCTTTACCATCAGGAAATCCATCTCCTTGCTTGCCTTCTAATTCTATAAAAATAAATATTTCACGAGTTCATGTTATGTTCCATTTGCATAACCTTATGTCTTTATCCTTTATCGATGGCTCATTACCCGACATTGCATTGAAGCAAGGTTGGCAGTTGACACTGTCCGACAAAACGTGGGCACAGACGTCATAATGACATGCACAGAATACGGAATGATAGAGACAACGATCAATATGTTTCACAAGAGCCGCCATAAAGAACGCAACCACGAAGTAGCGGCGACCTCGCATTCTTCGCAAGGACGACCGATGATTTATGTACATCTTACACTAACCGGACTTAGGGGTCAACGCAATCGTTTACTAACATATTTTTACGAATTTACTACATATATAAAATCATAATATATGTGTGTACAAGATATTTCAAATAAATTTATATGACGCTTCTTTAATATTTGCTGCTTTTTGTGTTTGTCCACTCACTTAAAAAAAGTGCAAGACTAATTGCATTGCATTCAAAGTGCATTGTAATCGCTTACTTACTGTCAAAAGAGTAGGTAGGGTAGGTAGAGTAAGTTCGGTCATGTGGAAAGAATGACAGATGAAAGATAGATAAAGCAGACATACAATGCGAATGTGGATGGATGTAGGTATCCAAGGAGACAAAAGCTGACATTTCACGATCAGATCAATCAGATATTATCCGAGGGTGGTGTCAAGAGTCTCCGAAATCGGCGAGTTTGTATGAAAAGGGTAATGAATGTGAAGGAAGCAAGCCAGGTTTGTCAGGATCGTGAGGTCTGGCACTCGATACTCTCTGCCTACCCCGTAAGGAGCTTGGCATAAAGATATGTATGTATGTAAGTGTAAGAGTAGGTCTCAAACCTAAGCTATGTATAATCGAAATTGGTCAATTGGTGGTTGTGGTTGAGCCACGTGAGCAAAATCACGTACTTAAGGCTAGTGTTTATTTTATATACTGTGCACTAGCCGACCCATGCAAAAAGCATCACATCTTGCCCTTTTTTCTCTGTCTTGATATCCATATTCTACGAATTTCACTAAACCGATTTTGTTCACATATTAAAATATAGCCTATGTCACTAATGAATTGTGCAACTTTCTGTCGGTGAAAATACAATAATAATCGGATCAGTATATCCGAGGGTTACTGCTCACAAACAAACATAAACAAAGCAAAAAACTTTTTTTTTATGATATAGGAAGGCAAACAAGCAGACGGATTTCCTGATGGTAAGAATTTCACGCCGCCTAGAGACACCAAAGATGGTAATGGCGCGTTGCCAACCTGAGGCCCGGATGTGTAAGTTTACCGGCTACTTTACCCTCCAAACCGGAACACGTTATGACGTTATGACGGCAGGAATAGGTAAGGCGGTGGTACCAATCCGGGTGAGTCGCTGCGAAACTCTACCACTCTACTCTACTCTACCTAGTCAGATGTCATGGCTTTAGTGACGGTAAGCCTATGCTCGCCTTTTACGAGCTGCCTGGCAGGAAGGCAGATGGTCTATTCTGCAACGGAGCCCGGACCAACACGGGGGAAACTTTTTATTATAATAAACTATCATAGTAATAAATATTTTGGTTAAACCAATTCTACTATCTTAACATCCTATAGTTTGTTACATTGTATTTTTTTTAACGTGTCGATGCGAGGACCTTTCGAAAAATAAAAGTCTATGTGTCCGACAGCTCGTACGATGCGAACGTACACATTTTTATTACAAACACTGAGAGCGTGACAAGGTAGAGAAAGTTCTGCCGCATCCTGTAGTTTGTTACAATGTAATTTATTTAATATTTTTTTTAACGGTTCGGTGCGAGGACCTTTCGAAGAGTACAAGTCTACGTGTCCGACAGCTCGTACGATGCAAACGTACACATTTTTATTACAAACACTGAGAGCGTGACAAGGTAGAGAAGTTCTGCCGCGACTCCTCCGTATTGCTTATGAGAATCAGGCCTTAGATCGGCTAATAACCTTTATCAACTTTGGTGAATGTAAGTAGTAGCTATTTCATAATTTCAGGAAATCAATACGCTTGTTTGTCCTCCACTTTTCTTTATTTTATAGTATAAGACAATGTAGAGAGTTGTTCCCTCACACACAGTTGAGCACACAGCTCTCCTAAGTCCTGATGGTAAGAGACAGTCAGGGACATTATAAATGTGTCGCTGTCCTGTGGCCGGGATATTAGGCTATACAGCAAAATTTTTTATCACCATCCAAATTTTTTCTGGGCATAAAGTATCTATAAATAAGTCCATTTATGAAAAAAAATAGGTATCTAGCAGGTAGCTATCTGGCATGTCAGAGCACTCAGCGCGTAGGTACGGAGCGCGCGCTGCCCATAAACTAGACGACTTTGCGATGTCATATCTTAATATTTTAGTATTGAGGGATACTAAAAGAAAAAACACGTATTTAATTATTTTCATTTAAAATTAACATATTAAAATTTGGATGGTGATTAAAGTCAGGGTGTATATGCGAAATTACGGACTACCTTCCAGACTTGAACAAAACAATACTGTCATTGTGGCAGCAGCAATAGGTAAGCCTCTGTATCTCTACCCTAGCAGGATGCTGCAACGCCTAACATCTGTGGTTTGAATGGTAATGGCCCAGCTAAGCGATCTCTTACGAGCTGCTAGGATTGAAGGCAGATCTATTCATGCTGGTAACGCTAATAAATAACTATAAGTAAATTATAACTATAAGCTAATTACATGTGTTTTAGTTCATTAAATAGTATATACTTAGAAGTTTAGTTATCTGTACACCAAGTCTACTTATTTCATTTATTACTTTCCTTTTACGGGTTGGCTGGAAGAAATTTCTTTTGTTAGATATAAGCTCGCCTTTTGTACTTTTTTTTACTTTTAAGTATTTTGTTTGTAATATCAGTTGTGTACAATAAAGAGTTAATAAGTAAGTAAAATTAAAGGTACGTTGCAATTAAGTTTCCATAGAGCGTGCGCCTGAGAAATTAAGCAAGCCTTCAATCTTTTGTTTTATAGTGTATGGGTTTTTGTGAACCTTGCGGTTGGCGCGCTCAATAGCAATGGCTTATATATCTGTAGTCTTCACACGCAACCTCCGAGATGTTGTTATCTGTACGACGATTTGGTTCACAACAACACTTTTTCATAACAAGCCTATTGTTGTTTAATTGTTAATTACAAGTTGAGTAAACATACTTACGCAACATGCTTTATATCCTGGGATTTACAACTGAAGGGAACACTTATTTCTTATCTTCAGGATCTTTCTTTACAATACTACAAAATGATATAGAATCGATTTCGCTTACACAGGTTAAATGTTATTTAAATATCTATTCCATTTTTTCCGACTAACCGTGAGGCTCAAGTTCGATTCCGGACGGGGGCAGGCATTTGTGTGATATACATTTGGATGTCCGCATTTCCGGGTCTGGGTGTTTATTAAATTTAATCCAGTATCTAACTAAGTATTTCTATGTATTAGTATCGTTGACTAACACCCATAACACAAGCATAAACTTTGCTTACTTTGGGATTAGATTCAATTTGTGTAACTTGTCCAGACATATTTATTTATTATTATTATTTGACTCTTGCCTTATCTCAGATTAAAGTGACTGTTAAAGCCAAAATATATTGAGTTCTGGATCGAGACCATTTCGTTAATGAACAGTTACGTAACTAAGCTGTACTAATTAACGCGACATTGTTATATTCAGATTTCTCTTCAGAGTAACGACACTTTCAGTGTAGCGTGACAGACTAACTTCCTAAATTATTTATTTATTTTTTATGTTCGTTTGAAAAATTTCTCGCCCGTATCCCCAAATGGTAGGCAGAAGTACAACCAAGGAACCCACGACTAGCCGTAAACACAAAGTCCCACAATGTGACAGGTGGCAAATCTATCACCAACCGGGCACATGCCAAATTCAGACAACGTTGTTTTTATTTCATATAATAGATTTTCTTTTAATTGGCCAAACCCAGGACCTAATAAAGTCCAGCTCCGTATCGCTAGACCACAGAGGCGAAAATTGAGGATGTTATTACCTTAGGTTGACCTTACGTCAGTACTAAATTGTAATGCAAACCAAAGTCCCGTCCAAATAACTTTACCGCAGTAAAGTAATTGATTAGCTCTGTTATTCACTACGTATGTCTTTACAAAAAAAAAGAACCATTATTAAAGTTCCCCACTATTCCACATATTATAGAAAAAATATTTTATGTTGTGAACGATAAACCATAACAAACTGCACTTTGTGACGAGTGTAACCAAAAAAAGTGCGAAAAGAGGGTTCACCCTTAACTTCTTTGACTGTCAGCTTTGATGATACTATAGCATCTTCTCTAATATTCTCGTAATATTTAATCGTACATAAATCTATATATATAAAAGAAAGTGGTGTTAGTTACACTATTTATAACTCAAGAACAGCTCAACCGATTAGGCTGAAAATTGGTGGGGAGGTAGCTTAGAACCAGGAGAAGGACATAGGATACATGTTATCCTGTTCAATTATGAGGAAACTGGGAAAAACAACATTTTTAATTTTCCTCATACAAACTGAACGGGCGGACCAAAGTTCGCGGGAATAGCTAGTTAAAAATATAATATTATAGCTACGTATTTACAGGACAAATAACCCAAAACAAGGGTCATTAATTTTTTTTGTAGGTTAGTTTGTTGAACCGTATTTATGAGCATTTTACTGTGGGACTTTTTTTATTCCCATCACTAATTTTCCGATAAAATTGTCAGTGACCGGGCACTTACCAGTCGGCTTGATTCTTTGGCGCTAAGTAGAAATGTCGGATCCAGTGTTTCCTACCGCATCTAACATGGCGAATATATGTGGAATCTGAGGAGTTGTATGGTTTAATTCTAGCTGCTGATTTCCACCTTCGGACATCGCGACAGAGTTTAAAGTATTATGCCCATCATCTGATGCGTGGCGACAGACATTTTTTACTCCGCACAACATCTTTGTATTCCACAAACAGTTACCGAGGGCGGTATTCCCAAACAATTATGACTTAGGGACCTTCAAGAAAAGAGCGTACTCATTCCTTAAATGTCGGCAACGCATCTGTGATACTCGTACTCCTGCTGTTGCGGATGTCCATGGTCGACAGTTATCACTTTCCATTCACTTTCCACTTGCTCGTTTGCCTCGTCTTGTTTTTTTTTTATGTTATAGGGAGACAACAAGCAGACGGATTTCCTTATGGTAAGAAATGCCGTCGCCTATAGACACCAAATGAGGTAGGTGCGTTGTCAACCTGAGGCTAGGATGGTCTGCCTCCTGCGTAAGTAAGTAAACCGGCTACCCTACCCTCCAACCGAAACACGACAATGACGAGCATTGTCATTTTGCGAAAGGAATAGGTAAGGCGGTGGTGCCTGTATGTCCGGGCGAGTCGTTGCAGGACTCTACCACCTAGTAACAAAAAATAAAAATAAAATCTTGTATAAAAAAATAATATTTATTTTCAATAGGGGTTTCAAGTTCAAAGATTTTCGTTGCAAGTGATATGTGTTACCTTGAAACTTAAATATCTCAACACAGAACCAAACTCCTTTTTTGGGACTTCAAAGATTATCTCCACTACGACGAGTTTCCTTTGTACCGTTTTCATGGCCTCCTTGGTCGAACGGTTATCATACCTAACTCCACACAAGCACTTGTGTAATTTGTCCAGTCTCTATGTATAATAATTAAATATCTGGATGACCGAGCTTCGCATGGTATTTTTTTTTTGTTTTTTTATAAATTGTGTTTTTTGGAAATTATATTTAAGTACGAATTACACAATTAGTCTAACCT
>NJDD01003285.1:6409-21594 GCA_002245505.1 Calephelis nemesis | reverse complement strand
AGAAATTAAAAGAAAAGAAAGGTTGTTGTTTTATAACCTATAAGTTAATGACACTATTTTACTCGTGACGGTAACGTAGAATAGTTACTATTTTCATAAGAATATTAATTCCCTATTACTCCCTATAGGGTTTGATTTTAAAAAAAAATACCCTAAGTATGATCTCGGTACTATAATTTTACGCATATCGAATTTATCAAAATAGGTCTGACTTTAGCCTTGAAAGCGTTACAGATAGCAGACTTTCTCGTTTTAGTATGGATAAAACGAATATTATAATAAGCACTTGAGCGCAACGTACTCATTTCATTATTAAAATTCATAAACCTTCTCAAAAAAACGTATTTTTTTTTCATCAAACAAATTTTGTCCGTGTCAAACACTCTTAGTCAAACACACTTCTATTTTTCAACTAGTAGTAGTGCTTAATAGTCTAAGATCCGAAGTTAGGTCGACCTACACCGAACTGATAACAGAATGAAACCGGTTTTATAGCAAATGTAGTATATCAGAAAATATTTTCAAAATGGATTGCCTGAAAAATCCTGGTTTTTTATTTTATTTTTTAAAATGTTTTTAATTCATTAATTGGTGCAATATTAAGATTTTATCCCGTCTTAAATTAAGCATAGGACGAAGTTGCAGAAATTGGCTTTCTTGTTACTTATCTGAATGGCCAGGTAAAACAGATAATTGTCGATGGTAATTACTTTCACGGGATCTAATAATTGAAAATATATATATATCAACATATATGTTATATTATAATTTAATTATGTTGATAAATAGGGTTGCGTAAAAAAATTGGAACATAGATTTTTTTTTTAATAAATAAAAATGTTCGGTCCAGGATTTGTTTAGGCAACCCACTTTTGATATGACCGCTAATATACTTACTTGACTATAAAATATGTTTTATTCTATTATCAGCTCGGTGTAAGACGATGTAGGTTTGGATCTTCTACTATACCCAATTTTTCGTAAAACATTTTTTCCGTATCAAACACTCTTGAATACATTTCAACTTAGAGTGAGGTGAGCGCTTAATCTATACTTTAAATATTGCAAACAGTGAGAAATACCAATCCGCCAACAATATCCAAATCCCGTGTGATTCATTGCACGAACAATTTGTCCTTGCTCGGTTGCACAACCACCGACACGACGGTTAGAATCCGCAGGGGTACAGGGTGCGTCGAATCGACCGACATAATGTACCTAGCGTGACCTAGCTACCATATTTCTTAAAAACAATCTTTAATGACCAAATACAGTACAAGTAGAGGCATCGCAAGCGCAACACTTACGAGACATGTAAATATTACGTAAAGCGCAGCTAAGAGCCGAGTTAAGAAATGTATTGTACTTTGACGTATTTCACGGAGCTTTTTAACCTATACACCTGTACTGTACACAAATTACGAAATCGTAAACGGGCCGCGTCGTATGCCTATATATATTTATATATATAGAAAACACAAAGTCAGTTTAGTTATATGAACAGCTGCTAATGATCCATGGATTTTTTTTTATATTATAGGAAGGCAAACAAGCAGACGGATTTCCTGATGGTAAGAAATTCACGACGCCTAGAGACACCAAAGATGGTAATGGTGCGTTGCCAACCTGAGGTCAGGATATTAGGCCTCGAGCAAAAGTAAGTTTACCGGCTACCTTACCCTCCGAACCGGAACACGTCATGACATTCCGATTGGTTGATGACATTGGATTCCGATTTTAATGATCTCTGATATGTTAGTATCCACTCCAATTAGCAGAACGACTAGTTAATCATAATATGATAAATCAAGATAGAAAGCCACATGGCAAGAGCTGGCGGAACGACTATGTGCCGACTAGATATTCCGGAAAGAATATCGGGAACATGTCACAAGTACGTTTCTTTTTTATGATATTGGAAGGCCAACAAGCAGAAAGATTCTCTGGTGGTAAAAAATTCATGTCGCCTAGAGACACCAAAGCTGTTAATGATGCATTGACAACCTAAGACCGGGATCTAACATCCCGAGGATGGGCTACCTTGTCCTCCCCGAAACACGTCAACAGCAAGCGCTGAGGTTATAGCGACAGGAATAAGTAAGGCGGTGATACCAATCCGGACGAGCCGCTGCGAAAATCTATCTAGTGAGATGCCATGGTGTTGGAGACGTTTCTAAACTCAAATCATTTTTGATTGATGATTGACCAACCACTAGAAACATACTCAACAATTTTTAGCGGATTTTCACCTTAACAAGACATATGTCACCAGTCAAATCTAAACCTCATTTCATCAAAAAGGGTTTATTTAGAGGACTTCACTTCATCCCAGGTTCGAACCCCGGGTTGAGCAATAAAAACTATCTAAATGTTTTGGACATTTTTTTGTAAAAAAAACAACGTCGCCAGTGGATGGATATGTGCCCGATTGGACATTGTAGAATTTAGTAATTTCGTCTAGTCGTGGGTTGACTACCCCTTTAGGGTTCGAGCGTGAAGATACTTTTTTGATACTTAGATTACGCGTCGATAAACCCGCAGGCTTTGGCTAGTTTATGAATAACAATTTATAGTGAGCCCTGATGATGCTGTATAAGCGAAAAGCTGTATTTACAAAATAAAAATTATAAGGGATACGTAAAACAAAACAAGTGTTTCTTTGTTTAAAAATATGAATATTTGGAAGTTTTACAAAGCGCAGACGATGGAGAATATGAAATAAAATTATACTGACTTGACTTATCTATTATTTGATATTTATTATAAATTCGAAGGTTTAGATGGATATTTAAATCTTAACCACGCGAGGACGGCTAAACGGATTTCAATAAAACTTGATTTACAAATAGATTATAATTTAAAATAACACACAGATTACTTTTCTTTTTGTTGCCCGACCCGGCACTCATTTCCAATTCGAACCCGGGACCTCATGCAGTCAAGTCCAATGCCTAAACAGCTAGACCACAGAGGCGATTTTTCAAGTAAATGAAAATCCAAATAGTCACACATTTTACGTTAGTAAATATTCCAATATCTTAAAAAAGCTTAAGATACACGTCCTATCCGACATTGACGTTACATATTTTATTAATGTCAGGATCGTGAGGTCTAGCACTCGATACTCTCTGCCTACACCGTAAGGGATTTGGCGTGAAGATATGTATGTATGTTTATTTTATTGATCAGACTGGTAGGGTTGCGCGATTGCCCGTAGTACTTTTTAGGGTGTTACATGTTCTATTATGTTTTTACGTATTGTTTTTTTTGTACTTGACAAAATTTCCTCAATTTAGGATAGGTACCGGGGTACATAGCGAGGTTGCGGGTACAATTTTTTTTTCTTATAATTTTTTTATAAAAAAATAGATTGTGAATGCTAGTATTAAAATAGATATCTACTAATATAACAAATGCGAAACGCAAACGTTAAAATACTTGATGCAAGCTTAGCTGCGGGAAACTCCTCGCTAGTATGAAATTTAATATCACAAAAGTATTTGTGTGTGTAAAACATATTCCCGATTATTTGTTTACATGTAATTTATGAAACTGGTATTGTTTATACGTCTTCGCTTTCAGGTCTACACTTCCCAGATTTTGTTAAATTTTAGTTAAGCAAGTGCCTTGTAGCACGCAAAATAGAAAAAGCGTTTTAGGAAGATCTTTCCCATAAATACTGACTTCTACTGTTTCTTTTTCGAAATACTTTTTAACTTTTTTATTTTTTAAATTATTCTAAATTCAAAATATGAATTCCTTGCGGACTGGCAGGTTGCAATCTTATATATATAAACGTTTGCGGCTATTGCAACACAGTCAGTACGACTCTAGTCGCTTTGCCGCTCGGTTCAGGCACGTAGCGTCGCCGGCCCCACGGAGAGAGCGAGAGAGCTACGACTCACTGAAGAATCTTTCTAACATGTGGACTTAGTGATTGTGGTTTTGTGTCGTAAGTGTACAACTTATCAAAACAAGTCTGGAACTAAATACTAGGACAATGGATAACCCCAGTTCGGTGAGTGATCAAAGCGGTTAATTCACAGCTCATCGACTATAAGTCGAATATTTAGAAATGACAACTTATAAGGGTTAAATGCAAAGATAAAACATTTACCTATGTAAACTAATTTAAAATTGTTAATATGTCGTCCAAATTTATTAACTACACTACTGAAACAGTCCATTGTTTCGAAGAAGAAAGTTCGAGTCGAAGAAGAACCGGCGCCGATTGTTGATAAAGGAATGTGGGTTCAAATCCCATGTAGTGAATTTCAGTTGTTACGTTTTCGTTGAAATTGTAAGCCATCTAAACCAATCTGTCATTGGTTGTTGGATGGATTGTAAGGATCAAGCTCATGTTGAGCATGGGCTTAATATAATTACAATGTAACAAAAAAGTTTATTGAAGAGCACAGTGCCTAAGAACTATCCTTTTCTTATAGAGAAAACAGCTTATTCTAAGTTCTCCCATAAAAGAGACACATCGCTCAATTACTGTGCACTTTACTGTACCTTCGATTTTGTAGATATTTCAAATAAAAATATGATTCGAATCAGTTCATAATTCATTTAGATGCTACTACAGTCATCGCATCTGTCCTTAATGCATACGCCAAGGTTTGAAGTGGTGTTAAAGTCGGCAGATATCGATACTAAACAAGCACTGTGTTCCTCTGCCAGTGTTTAGTCATTCAGCGTTAAATAGTTTTATAGAATTGAAAAGCAAACATAAGGATTTCCTGGTGATGTAACAAATACACGTCACTAATAAACACCGAAGATTGTAATGGTGCGTTACCTTACTGATATATATCATGTGAAACCCTGGTCAAAGAAGGCTAGCGATATACCTATAACACCTAAAAAGTTTACAGAAAACTGTCGTACGATCAGGAGAGCCCTGTGTTTGTACACTGTTTTTAGCTATAAAAAAAATCTACCATGATATACCCACTCTTCAAGATGGAATATTACAATGACTAGCACTAACGTACCAATTTTACCAAGCGGTATATGGTGCACAAAGTAAACCTACATTTTTAATTGAATTATCTAATAGTGTGAAATAAGGACAGAAAATGCTATAGGGCGCTAAATTTGCATTGCTATAATATTCACTAGTACAATAAAGGATTTTTAAATATCTAATACAAAATCTAAAAATGATCTTTTTCTAGACCAATAAAAATAAAAGCCCACAAGATATAATGAACATGCCAAATCCAAATCCATTACTTTACTTGGAATCTAATGGTGTTACGCAATTTCATCGTGAAAAAATCGTAATCTTGGTTCCTCGACCTGCTTGATTACTGCCCAGTCGTTCGATGCAAACTCATTAGAGAGGTTACTCCGACGATCTTGAGCATTATAGAAATTACTAGCTGACCCCGCAGACGTAGTTTTGCTATATTTAAATGCGATTTTAGTAAAAAAGATTGGGGTGTCACCCTCACCACTTAGGAGTATGAAAAATAGATGTTGGCCGATTCTCAGACCTACTCAATAAGCTGACAAAATTTCATGTGAAACGGTCAAGCCGTTTCGGAAGAGTTCAATCACGCACACCGTGACACGAGAATTTTATATATAAGACTATTGTGGAGTATGAACTACACATTTATTAGCTTTAGACCGCGACTATTCTCACGTATTCGAAGTCAGGAACCCGTTTACATATCGGGATAAATCCTAAATAACTCTTCACAGCCTTATACCTATCGCCACGCACAATATTTATGAATGCGACGTGGAAGATAAAATAAAAACACACTTTTTATTTTTTGTTATACAGCTAGCCAACCCAGCGAACTTCGTATCGCTTGACATTACTATTTGAATATGGAAGAAATTAAATTATTGTTTTTTCCTTATTTCCCTGCAATTTCACTGGGTTTTCTCTATGTTTCTCTTGACAACAACTAAGACAATTCAAAAATAACTAGAAAATTGGTTCACCCGTAAACACAACAACCAGAACAATTTTAAAGGCATCCGGTACTCGGACATAATATGGAATGGGATATATGCTACTATTTTAACATATAGTTCACTGGTTCCCGCTAAAAAAAGCAACTGTAAGACTTAATATCTGCAAGATTGACACAAATTGAGGCTGCTAAAACCAGAGTAGCCTATCTACATAATATAGTAGGTATGATTTACAATATAGATATCGCGTCTATTATATCGCCTCTGTGGTCTAGCGGTTCAGTTGTTGGACTTGACTACATGAGGTCCCGGGTTCAAATCCCGGGTCGGGCAACAAAAAGAAAATTGGGTTTTTCCAATTTTCTAATAAAAAAACGTTGCTCGGGATCGGATATGTGCCCGGTTGGCTATAGGCTTGCCACCTATCACATTATGGGACGTGCCCTCGTTATACCTCTGCCTACCTCTTCGGGGATATGGACGTGAAGATGCTTTACTTTACAATATGGAGGAAAGTAAACGATATTTAATTTTAAATCTGGATTGATTTGTGCTGCCATCTATTTCAAGATAATGTTAACAATGTTAGGTCACTATAGTCTTGATGAATAATAGTATATAGGAATAAATAGCCGCCTCAATTGATCTTAATCGAATATATTACTTCCTCGGAATTATAATAGTAGCAAATAAGATTAAAAAATATATCTTAGTAAACTTGCAATTGAGTTGAGCTCAGCAGCGTGCTGTTAAAATAAGAGACAATTCAAATAACAGCATCGTGATCTCTGGGTGATTTCTGCCGATGTAAATACTTAAGTTATTTTACAAAAGAGTCATACGTGCAATTTATAACTTAGGTCCAAAAGTTTTACCAAGCAAAGTAATTCTGACTGTAAATTCCCAATATATCTTTGGAAATTTAAGATTTTCTTAAGCATATATAATATGTTAATTAAGAAAAAAAGCGATGTACGCTCTGTCAGTAAAAGGAATAAGAGGAAAGAAAATACGATAAACCCGCTGAATTTCTTTCGTCAGATCTTGTCAGTATGTGGCCGCGTCCCGATCCCGTGGTGGCGGGTGGACTTTAATATTATATAGACTTTTTTATTATTATATAGACGCGCCACAAGTGCCTTTTGTATGGTCTATGTTAAATAAACGATTTTCCTTGTTTCTTCTGACACAATTTTAAAGACAGGTGTGCAACTTAAAATCTAGGACGTGTTTCATTGAAATCGGTCAATTAAGAGTGCATTTGCCTACATTTTAAGGAAATAATGATATGGTTTTATGCTGCCCTGTCATCAGAGTTAGTAACAATTCGTTTATAGAAAAGTTGTTATTTCTCAAGCGTGAAAGCATACTCGAATGCTACAGTATAATATGACCTACCGCTCCACTACATTCGTTGGATTTGGTCAAGGATGCCCTTGTAATCGGACATATTATCTACATCTATAGGGTATGTTTTTTCACATCCCTCTATTGATTCGACAAAATTAGTTAATTTACTAGATCGAATTTAGTCGCTGAATGATACAAGAAGGTTTAACATGTCTCGGGTTCAGGTTGGCAATGCTTTCTGCACTACTAGTGTCCATAAAACGTTGACATTTGTTCTTGTGAAAAAACATTGAGCAAACATACAGTCCTCATTGTGGTAAAAGATAACCGTGGCATATATTCATCATGGATATTACAGGAGCGTCGCTGTCCTGTGGCCGATAATCAATATAAGATCAGCCACTTCGTTAAGGTTCCCTTGCTGTATAAAAACGTCTAAGACAGCAATCTCAATTACATATTTTTATAATTGATTTACGGGATGTTGAGAAAAAGTTCATAAAGTTAACGTTCGCCCAATATATAATTTCCCAATTCTTTTAGACGGCGCTTATAATTATAATATGTAATTGAACTATGAGTTATAACTTAATTACTATTCTCTTATAATAGTTTAATAAAATCCAACCAATCTAACAAATTTTAACGGTTCATATTAACTCTTAACTTGAACTTGTAGACATAAATATATAGAAGAATTTAGTTATACATTTTTTTATAGTAAACGCTTGTACTTTCCAGTTAACTTTAAAAGTGTGCAAAGAATAGAATTCCACCAAGTGCCGAAGATGAAAAGTATAGATTCTAAAATCGAGTTTGTTACAACACGTACAACTCGAGAGCTGTTGTACCGAAATTAAAGATATTTGATTCTTTGATTTGTTTTAACCCCGAATAGCAGGATAAAGCATTTAAAATTTGAGATAAAAAAACTCAAATGTCACGAGACGGGCGGTACGAAGTTTGCCATATACTATAAAAGAAATGTTCAGTTGGTTTGTGTGTAGGTACTTAAAAACCCAAAGCGCCACTGACAGCTCTCATTTTGACGCATCATACACACAGCTTCGTGGTTTTTTTTACCATTCATGCAATAGCGACTTGCCGAAACGATATATTGTAGCATGGTACTGCTGATTTTTAATTGCGTGAAATGAATATTGCCAGATACCTACAGCACCATTTTGACTGGTAGGGGGTGCTCAAGTAGATTTGCACGTGCAGGCAGGTACGAGTGAACTCGTATTATCCAGATATATTTTTAATGATAAGGCCAAATATTACTTAATTACATAGCTGTCAACAAAGACCTTACGCACTTCCATACATTATATACCTATATAATAACGTAGATAACATTTTAAAGAATACAATTATTTTAATTAGTTATAAATATCGCCTATGCGGTCTAGCGGTCCGGTACTGAATTCCGACGATAGGCTTGAAATATACCAGGTTGTGGTAGTGTCTTCCGGCTAGTCGTGCCTCTACCTACCCCTACTTTCATTGGTTTTTACAAACCGATCTTTTTTATGTATATTAATTTCAAAGTCAAATGGAAGTACCCTTTGGTTGCATCGTACAGCTACAGCTACTTTAGAAATAAATGTTAAGTACAATAACTAACACATTCAGAATCCATACATTGTTAATATTAATTTCATTCATATTTCACGTAGAAACGAAAACATTGGTGTTTCTATGAAATTATCGAAAGTTGTTAGTATGTACTCAGCCAAAAATGTTTATCAGTTGCCTTTGAACCTTCCGTCAGTATAATATCAATAAATTGAAGACACATTAAGACTTTGGGATTGTCAATAAAATAGGGGTAAAACAAAACCTCATATCACATCAAAGAAAATAAATATGAAAAGTGTACATGTGCCCGTGGATCATTAACGGTTTGAGAAAAATCAGTTCAAGTCCAATCAATTAAAAAAAACTATTTTATAACTTAAAATTAACTTAATAACCAAAACTATCGCTCCTTAAGAACATTACAAACACGCAGAATTAATTTCTTTAATGGTCAAGTTCACCGAGTCATCTCCGAGTGGCAGCACGACGCCTCTACAGCTTCAATTTTTATGTCTAAAAGATGCTAATTTTAAAATTCATATGCAAATTCATACAAATAGAAGGATAATTCGCGGATCCAAGAAAACATTAGTTTATTAGGATTCATGTTATTTTCGTATTAATTAGAACTTTTAGAATAATACCTTGAGCAAGTTGACTCAACAGATTTTCTGGAAAACATGAGGTTTTTATTGTTTTTTTTTTTTGCTATGCCAAAATGTCAGATTCACTGACCGCGACACCAATAATACTCGTGTTTAACAAGAACTTAGATTTGGTTCGGTTTTAAGTTAGACTTAATTTACACAACAGTATAAGTAATAATTAATTACCGACCTGTACTTGTCATTTTTGCTGATGGTGAATTATACCCATAGCCTATAGACACCAGAGATGTTGAAGGAGCGTTGCTATCCTGTTGCCGGGTTGTTAGGCCAATTGTGCAAGTATACCGGCTACCCTACTCTCCGAACCGGAACATGACATTGTCATTATGGCGGTAGGAACAGGTAAGGCTGTGGAGACCTACCGGGAAAGTCTCTGCACAGCACTCTACCACAAGTAAAAGTGATATATTTCAACATTTTTCATATTTCAATATATAAAAATCATAATAATATTTAAATCTTTCAAAGTTACAGCCACTAATCATTTCTAATCATCAATTTTTATGTGTAACGGCGGATACAGTATTGTCACATTTTGTGCTTAGTATTCTGGTAGCAATTACTACCATTGGCATAACATTTAAATCTGGCAAAACCTGTTGCCCCCTTAACGCGAAACTTGTTTGATCAATTTCGATAGATTAATGGTAAGTGCCCGGATGGCAATAAGTTTGCCACTTACCACATTATAAGACGAAGTAGTAACTTCGGCTAATTATGGGTGCCTTGATTGCAATCTCTACCTACCCTGCCTCTTTGGGGATACGTTGTGAAGATACTAACTTACTTAATATTAATATTAAAGAATAAATACACGATCATTTAAGGTCCTGCTAAATTACTTCTAGCCCTTCATTACCTAGCAACAATTTCAGTTCTGTGCAGCTACTTGTCCGGGTAAGGGTCCACCGCCTTAAACATTTCTGACGATATAATTACTCTGTTATGTTCCGGTTCAGAGGGTAGGGTAGCGGGTGGACTTGTACAACACATCCCGTCTGCAGGACAGCGATACACCTGTAACATCTGTGGTGTGGAGACACGTGTTCGCGTGTTCGCTATTTATCTCATAAAAACACATTCAAATATTTTTACTGGACAAAATCTATACGTACATAATTATTTTATAGTAATTTGAAAGGTTTTAAGATTTTCGTACCAAAATAATATATAGTTTAGAAGTGTTTTATGTCAACCTTACTAAATCAATTTAATCGAATATTCCAAATATTCATATTTTTAAATGAAGAAACACTTGTACTGTTTTACGTATCACTTATAATTCATTATTTAATAAATAGCCTACCGGTTTCGCTTTATACAGCATCATCAGGGCTAGAACTTGAACTACTGAACAATATTTTTGGTTAATTTATGTTTACAATTATTATTATATATGTTAACAAAAATTTATGTTTATTAATCGAAAATATTGCTCAGTAGTTTAAGTTCTACCCCTGATGACGCTGTCATAGGCGAAACCGGTAGGCTATTTATAAAATAATAAATTATAAGTGATACGTAAATCTCATAATCATTTTAACAGTATTATTAAACTTAAAGAGAACTTAAAAAAATTTCGACATATCTATTAATTAATTTTACCATTAAAACAAAGTAATAGGTATGATAACAACAATTATATTATCAAACACTTAAAGGTTTATGATGCCGATAATATCATGAATGGCAGAGGTTATATTTAAATATTTGTATTTATCTTCAAACACCATTAGACAAATGCTCCTCAATTAAGCTATATATAGCCGTGATCAAATTTGATCACCAATACCTGGTGCAAATATTCAAATTAGATAATCACATTAAAGTTTTTCTCTTATCAAACAATCTTGTCATCATCCATCGGTCTATTCACCTTGTCCCAATTACTGCAGGCCCGCATTTAACGTAGCGTGATCTTTATTGCTTCTTAAATATCTTTATTTATTTTTTTAACCGACTTAAAAGAAGAAGATTGTGCTATCGGATTCTTTATTTTTGACGAATCTCAACAGATTTCTCCGTTTCTGCTAAACTATTAATTAAAATCTTTTTTTTTAATTAAAAGATCGTACTTCCGAGGTGGCTCCATTGCCACAAAATCGATCTAACGATGTAATCCCAGCGCAATCGAGGAAAATACTCAACTTTCGTGTACTTAGAGGATGTAATAATTGAAATCAAGTTTTTTTTCCAGTTTTACAGCGCTCAAATTATTAATTGTGTAATTAGTTAGTCAGGTTCTAAAGAAATCAATACAAAAAAGAAGCCGATATTTAGTTGCTTTTTATATGCTATTTAATTTTCCTGTCAAAACTTTTCACAGTGCTCTATACCCTAGAGCTCTACATTTTTATTACAAACTCAACTGAAACTTATATTTGCTCAAATACGAAATAAAAATACGTCTTTGTTCTAAAAAAAAATTCTTTTCGACTTTTTAGACAAAAAATATGGAAATCCGTGCACTCATTTGGTCTTTATGATATAAAAAAATACATAATTTCTGTTTTATGCTTGCCTTCAGAGATTAAAATATTGTATTAACGATATCAATGACAAATCGTAAGTGAAAGTTAATTAATCTGTAATAATTTAAGTTTTACCACACTTGGTAAATTATGAATAATAACTTCCCTATCCGATTTCCAGGTCAAATCGTTTTGTTTAAATCGATTCATATCAAAATGTTTCAAGCTGTAAATAGCATTCGGTATTCGATTTTAATCGTGTTTTGTAACTTTATTCAGCCTTCGTACAAGCATCGTTGCGGAACCGGCCAAGCAGTTATTAGACCCGAGCTAAATGGCACAGGACCGACAATTAAAGCTGTACGAAGTACAGGCGACCTTCACATTTCGCAACACCCGGACCTAGCTCACATCCAGTCTGCCTGCTGGGAGGTGTGTTGCACTCGCTCGGAAGGTTCGGACAAAAAAGACAAGAACTTTGGGTTGATGGATTACTTTAAGGCACAGAGTGGAAGAACGACTGTTGTCTTGGTTAATGAAGAACGCGAAACAATCGTTTATTTACGTGAAGACTGGAACTTATGTAGCTGTGTTTTGTGATAATTTATACTTAAAGGTTTATTTAGCTAACTTTAAATCCATTACCAATATACTTCACTTATTATCGGATGGATTGCGATGCATTATACTTAGCTATTTGTGTAAAAATCACAAATAATCGATGCTCTCGAAAATCCAATGTCACTACTTTGTATAAAACGAAGTCGCTTCCTCTGTCCTCATGTCCCTTTGTATGCTTAAATCTTTAAAACTACGCAACGGATTTTGATGCGGCTTCTTTAATAGATAAAGTGATTGAAGAGGAAGGTTTATATGTATATTTTATACCCGTGCGAAGCCGGGGCGGACCGCTAGTTTCGTTATAAATATACGGTACTGCCAAACAAGCAAATTTTAAACGAATCTCTTTATTTCACTGAGCCAAATATTATACAACAATCATTAAGCTATAAATTAGATTGAAAAGTGTGAGGAAAGCAAGGATCTGTAATTCATACATACCGGTAAACATTATGTAAAAGCTCAATGGCTTTTAATTATAAAGGTTTCAATGTTTTATGTTTTACTAGCGGCCCGCCCCGGCTTCGCACGGGTGTAAAATATACATATAAACCTACCTCTTCAATCACTTTATCTACTAAAAAAGCCTCATCATAATCCGTTTCCTAGTTTTAAAGATTCAAGCATACAAAGGAACATAGGGACAGGGGAAGCGACTTTGTTTCATACTACGAGTACGTAGTGATAAACAGCCAGGAGGGCTGCTACGTACTAGGTATTAACCAGCTATGGGTAATACAAGTGTCGAAATATAATTTATAATCAGTTTTCACATAGAATAAGTGTCAAGTGTATTCCGTATTTATACTTTCGCAAGCTCCAAGCCACTGGAGGCACGCAGAAAATCACCTTTCACTACTACATTTGATTGATATTAGAAGTCATTTTGTTTATGTCAACTATTTCAAAAGCAATACATACATGCAGTATTATAATTTTGCGAGACTTTGCCCGTGTCGCAATCAAACAAGTACCAGATTTTTTTCTCTCATGACTTCATAGTCCGCTTCAACTTAACCGATTTTAACAAACTTAAAGTTGAACACATCTTTCAAAGTATAAAACCACATTAAAAATCCTGGGCGGTAGATTTCTCGTGAACAAATAGATAAGTAGGCAACTGAAATATTTAGGGATGGGAAGTGTTCCAGTAAATAAATACCAAATTTTGTTAGAATATCTTAATGTTCTTCTCTGTAAAGGGCTTATTTATTGCTAGCCGATCCGGCAAACTTGGTACTGCCTGACATTGAAAGCTTTGTTACTATATTTTATACTACAAAGGAGCCTTTATTTGGTCCAATTTTCGAAATTGTAACAGACATACCTTTGTGTACGTAGCATGAATATTGTTGGGATTTATAAGTACTAACATGATGTATTCAAGTGTTTCAGCAAATGATAGAAGTTAGTGGACCATTCACGTTGAGGTTTGTTAAGTCTATCATTTCTGAAATACAAAACTTATAACTAAAGATATACAGAAAAAATTGTACAATATGTTCTATCTAATATTCGTCGGCATCGGTACAATATATTGAGCGTAAATCGCGCCCGGGAAACAGATATATAGACAGACAAAACTTATAAAAATGTTCAAAATGTGTTTACTTGTCCCTAATCTTAGTCGACTAGATACATGTTTTTAATATCTTTATTGTACACTAGCCGACCCGGCGAACTTAGTATCGCTTGACATTAACTACTAATAACAGTTTGTAGGGATTATTTTGTTCTTTCCATTTTCCCCGCAGTTTTCTCGATTTTTATTTTCATAAAAACTTTCTTCAAACAATAACTCACAAAAAAAAAGATTTAACAAAACATATCCATCCATTCAGGGTGATGCAAAATGGTGATTCATTTTCATATAAATACATAATTAACTCTTCTAGTTTTATAGAATGTATAGATTACTTAGAGAGAGTATATGGCCGCGTGACCATTGAATTAAACGAGTATAATGAAAAAAAAATACAGTTTGAATTAAAACCGTTCAGAATATAATATATTAGAGA
This sequence comes from Calephelis nemesis, assembly GCA_002245505.1. NCBI lineage: Eukaryota > Metazoa > Arthropoda > Insecta > Lepidoptera > Riodinidae > Calephelis > Calephelis nemesis. Next base: position 6,951 of record NJDD01003285.1, on the reverse strand, counting down.
GCTATTAATATTATAACGTCGAAACGCTCTATATTATATAAATATCTATAAACGCCAGGAATGTACAAACTTTAAGACACCAAGGACCCGTAAAAAATTCAGCGCTAAATTGGTGCAGTAGTTTTTTGTACATTTGTACGTAAGAAAATTGTTTCAGTGTTCTAAGCCATGTTTTTAGCATCTATATTGTACAGACGCAGCTCTTTCATAAGTCCGTTATATATAAAATTCAGAATAACAAAGCGCTTATTTTTGATTTATTCAACGTTACATGGCCATTGAATTAAAGAGGCATTATAAACATAAATTTACAAGTTCATTAAAACTGTTAGAGTACGCAGAGTGTTGGTCGGCTAAAATTAAATATCTAAACTGTGCCCTTTCAAATGCGTATCCAAAGATTTAGCGCAAGCAAGAAAAATATTTTGATTTATTTGTTTACTTATTTATATTATAATCAAGAGGTGGCAAATACGGTATTCAGTTTTTTTATTACATGGTGGGAAGGTAAACAAATAAAAGGATTTACAACAAGTTAGAAG
>NJDD01003283.1:100785-115712 GCA_002245505.1 Calephelis nemesis | reverse complement strand
TCAAACAGGAATATCATAGGTGCTCAAAGCATAGGTGCCCTAAAAATTGTTGCTCAAATGGGAATACTCCGGTACCCGGGGAGGCCAAGGCTGACATTTCACGATCAGATCAATCGTATATTATCCAAAGGTGGTGTCAAGAGTCTCCGAAACCGGCGTGTTTGTATGAAAAGGGTAATGAATGTGAAGGAAGCAAGACCGGTTTGTCAGGATCGTGAGGTCTGGCACTCGATACTCTCTGTCTACCTCGTAAGGGACTTGTGAAGATATGTATGTATGTATGTTTAATAAATATTTCACAAGTTTTATTCTTGTTGAACTCAGGACCGATTAGACCCAAGTCTTTTACTTATTTTTATTATTCAAGTTCATTGTCCCATTTCACTGTAAACGTAACGTCCGTAAAAAGGTGGCAAAGGTGTTATATCTATTTATTATATATTTAAGTAATTTTCATAACAATAACAATACTTAGAAGAATTATGAAAAAAAAACATATTTGTGGTCTTATTAATCTTTGCCAGTCAGTCAGAAAAAGAAAATCAGAAAATTGTACGGAATAAAACTTAAAAACATTTCATCTAAACATTTTAACAAATAACTGCATATATATTACTAAAAAAATATATTGGAACATATCCAAATAATATAAGGTATTTCCGGAATCGTTATCAAACGTCAGTGGCTCTGTTGGTAAGTTGAGCGGAATTTCCGGGACCGTTATTGGGTATAAGCTTTTATACGCCTCTATTTTACTACTTAAATTTGTCCCTTTTTCATTTTAAATTTACATGGAAACAAGTAAAAAAAAAAGAAAAAATGTAAGATACACGCCCATGTCTCCTAACAAGTAGGCAGAGGCACAACCAGTGCACCCACGACTAGCCAAAGACACTAAGTCAAAAAATGTGATAGGTGGCAAGTCTATCGCCAACCAGGCACATATCCAATTCCGATCAACGTTTTTTATTAGAAAATTGGAAAAACCCTATTTCCTTTTTTTTGCCCGACTCAGGAATCGAACCAGGGACATCATGAAGACAACGGAGGCGATTAATGAAACAAGTATTTAGGCACATTTTTATTATTTAGGCACAACCAGGGTACCCACGACTAGCCGAAGACAAGACACTAAGTCCCACAATGTGATAAGTGGCAAGCCTATCGCCTACGGAATACATATCCAATCCCGAGCAACTTTTTTTTTATTAGAAAATTGGAAATACCAAATTTTATTTTTGTTGCCTGACCCGGGATTCGAACTCGGGACCTGATGAAGTCAAGTCCAACACTTGGACCGTTCTGTTAAATTCCTCTTTTTTGATTTTGGAAGGGCCTATATCCAAAAATGTGTTTAAAATCTTAGACACAAGAATACATTTCTAAAAATCATTTTAAAACATTTTTTCTTAAGTAAAAAATAAAAGATATCTTGTGTCCTATCTAAACGATCTGAGGTATTGTCGGGAGCCGGACGTTCCCGAATGTTAGTGGCTCAGTTGGGAAGTCGAGCGGAATTTCCGGGACAGTTATTGGATGGGTACGGGTTTGGTATAAACTATGTGATCTGAACGCTTATTTTGTCTGTGAACATATCCTTAGTTTAGCCATTTTTTATGATATTGGAAGGCAAACAAGCAAACTGATTTCCTGATTGTAAAAAAAATCACGCCGCCTAGAGACACCATAGTGGACACGCACCTTAGGTGCGTTGCCAACCTGTGGCCAGGATGTTAGGCCGTGAGCAAAAGTAAGTTTACGGGCTACCTTACTCTCAAAACCATAACATGTTGTCATGACGTTATGGCGGCAGGAATAGTACCACCTAGTCAGATGTCACAGTGTTAGTGACGTCTATGCTTTCCTTTTACGAGATGCCTGGCAAGAAGGCAGATGATCTATTCTATAAAGGAGCCCGGACCAACACGGGGGATATTTATACATACATATCTGTCTTCACGCCAAGTCGTTGCGGAATTAGGTAGAAAGTATAGAGTACCGTTGCTATATTTGCAACCTGCCCAGATTTCCCCATATTCATTACTCTTTTCGTCTTTCGGCAAGCCTATCGCCAAACTGGCACATATCCAATCTCGATCAATGTTTTTTTTTAAATAATTAATTGGAAGAACCTAATTTTATTGTTGTTGCCCGATTCGGTACTTGATTTCGGGACCTCATGCAGTTAAGTCCGACAGCCAAACCGCCAGACCACAAAGGCAATACTACAACAATGTAATAAAGACTGAGATACTAGGTTATGCTTGAAGCATGACTTTACTAGTATTTATTAATAAGTCCGTAGTGGTTTTGTTGGTAATGACCTATTAGCCAGTGCTTGTCTCTTACGAACTGCTTGGTAGTGGTAGTAGTAGTTAGATGGTCTATTCTAATCAGCGGACCCAGACCAACATGGGGAAAAGAAATAAAACAATAAATATATAATTATAAATTAATACGTGAAGCAAAAACTTTGGACCCCTTTTTACTAAAATTGCGCTGACGGACTAGTATGAAATTTGGCACACATATAGTTTTTAAAGTGCTTTAATTCATAAAATTAAACATTACATGTACTACCATGCATTTGAAACACACAAACAAATATATTAATAATAACGATAAAAGATCACAGATGGCGCGCTATTCAGTTTGGAAACAAAGTAGTTGGATTTGAAAAATCTTCGTTCTTATCAACAAGATATTACAATTTATTATGGTAAAATTTCGACCAATGGCATCCACCAGTTATATATTATAGTATAAAGTATAATTGTTACATATTATTACTAGATGTTACCCGCAGCTACAGCTGCGATAAAGTTATTTAGTACTTCCATGGGAACCCGTTTAGATATCGGGATTAAAAACCTGTCACTTTCAACTTCTATCTTTATACAAAGTGATATCATAAAATCGCTCCTTTTGGACGTCAAAGGACAAAAAACCTACTCGCATTTAGATAATTAATCGCCTCTGTGGTTTAGTACTCAAGTTTTGATGTTTACTGTATGAGGTTACCCAGATAGAACATTGCCTACGTCTTCAGAGCTAAAAGAGTGAAGATATTAAACACGCTTTTGTATTTACAGTATAATTATTATATACAAATCTCAATATATCAAGGCAATAACTAAAACAAAAAGGCACGAAATAATGGCGGAAGCGCTCTCCATTCCCGGCGAATGGTAGAATTCACTTCCGGCAGTGGAGGCTTTGGCGGAAGTTTACTTAGCCGCTGCGAGACCTGCGGTAAGCCGAACCTCCGCCATATTGATGTATATAAAATGAAACAAAGATGCGCGTTGCTTATAAAGAAAATGCAATTTTGATTTTATTTTACAGAACAGCTATTTAACAACGAATTTTTACCTTAACTTTTCTTATTTCATACTAATTTCATTATCCATTATAGTCCTTTGAGAGATTGATTTTTAAAAAAGAAATGGGCTTTGCTTGAACTCGGATCTTCAAGTACACGCATAGTAAACATCACCAAAAACGGTTCAGTGGCTCATCTTTAAAAGAATAACAGACAGACAAAGAAATACTATATTTTGCAATTACAATGTAATAGTATAGAAGTATAGATATCTATTTGTAACTAGTTTGTATTTATGAGAAAAATTAAAGTGTTGTTTCTTTAAATAACCTCTGTCTACCCCGTAAAGGACTTGGCGTCAAGATACGTATATATATGTAAGATATCATATACGTTCAAATAGTCCTATCATGCATTTCTGGATTATACGTTTTTCTCCTCTTCTCTCAAAAATAATCCTACGAGCTTCATTGGTAAGCGAAATTTCGTTACCGTCAGTTACGCAGATTTGGTGAATACCGCTGGCAGACACACAAAAATGTACCATTTTATCGCCTAGACCTTTTTAAAAACATTTCGTATTTTTTATCGTAAGTATGTACGGGCTAACGTACTGAGCAATGTTAAGTGGCTCTTCCGCAAATCCCATAAAGATATCACGATAAAAACGAGACTTGTCTATAAGTTTGACCGACTCGAGATAAGTAGGAGAGAGAACCTCCTCTGACTTCGACTGTCTTTTTATGTTTGGAAGGCGATTCCTTGGCCAAAAGGCAACCGATTTTAATGGTTCTTTTTAGAACGACCAATCATGATTCCGAAGTGATCCAATAATATTTTTATCATGGTCCAACTAGTGCTGTTAGTAATATTTATGCACTTACTATTATCATTACTATCACACAAATACTACCAATAGGAAAAATGTGTGTGTGACTATTTCAGAAGCATTTGCTACCTTTCGAAAAAATGATTATGTGTGTGTAACCAATTTCTTCCCCATAATTTACTAAAATCTGTTAAGTCGGTTAAACGTGTAAACATACACTCTTACAAAAATTTTTATTAATTTTATTTATTCTTCATTTCAAGTTTTACTTAATCACCAAAAACAAAGTCTCTTTCTCTGTCTCTTTGTATGCTTAAATATTTTAAACTACGCAACGGATTTTGATTCAATTTTTTATTAGATAAAGTGATTGAATTTAATTGAAGGAAGATTTATGTGTATGTTTTATACCCTTGGAAAGCAGGGGCGGGAAGTTAGTTTAAAAACTTAGCAATGGTTTGAAATAATAATGCCCTAAATGAACTTGAAGTATTTTACTTACCTATAGTATGCTTTATTTTTATTGTGGCGCCCCTGGATTAAGCTTGGATCTTTCCTTGTACACGACGTTAATGCTACTGCAGACGAGTCGAAACAGAGCTTTTACCATGAGTTGGTAGGTATAGATTACGTTCGGTAAGTTACATTTCGAAATCTATGATACTTTTGGTCTAAAATTGTGTTTCTATTAGTTACCAATCCAACCACGAATTTCACACGGGAACAAATATTACAACAATTTTGGTCATTCTTAAAAGACACTTAATATTTTATTTTATTTGTCTATATTTAATAAGTATCATGACGTAAAGACCAAAATGGATACGACATATTTTCTTATAAGTAAGTTAGTATTTTCACGCCCCTATCCCGAAGAAGTAGGCAGAGGCACATCTAGGGCAGCCTAACAGAAGACACAAAGTCCCACAATGTAATAGGTGGCAAGCCTACCGCCTAACGGGTACACATCCGATCCCGAGCAACATTTTTTTAGAAAATTAGAAAAACCACATTTATATTTACATAAAAGAAAAATCAATTGCCGTTCGATGGTTGGTAAAAACAGTTTTAGATTATTTGTAGAAGTGCGCGAAAAGTTTAAAAGATAGGTAAAATAGTAAAACTGCGAGGAAACAAGGAAATACAATATTTAAATTTTCCCATACAAACAGAAAGGGTGGAATGAAATTCGCCTGGACAGCTAGTTAATAGTAAAAGTAAATAACGAATCATAAAGTTAATATACATGACCACCTCGAAATCATAACTCTACCTTTTAAAAATAAAACCATCAAAATCGGTTCGTTATTTGACGAATAATCGCGTAACAAACATACAAATTAACATAAACAGTCGAATTGATAACCTTCTCTTTTTAGTCAGTTAAGAAAATCAATTAAGAATCGCATTTAAAAAGGTTAAATTTACTTGAATAAAAATAACTTTAAACTGGGCTTTTCTACCAGCCGTGCAAAGTAGTATTTCGTTGAACCTAAATCTACACACATTATAAAATTAATATATGTGACCACCACCGACTCTTAACTCTATCTTTTTAATATAAAACCACCAAAATAGGTTCGTTATTTTCCGAGTAATTGCATAACAAACATATAGAATAACATTAACAGTCGAATTGATAACATCGTTTTTTAGTCAGTTAATAATTTTAGAACTTCGCGTTAAAAAAGGGTTTAATTATTTGAATAGAAAAAAATTAAATAGATATAAAAACTTAAAATACGGCTAGTACCCGTGCAAAGTAAAGGCGATTGGTTAGTAGTACCTAATTTACAAACGACGAGTCGTATGTTGTTGAAGTACGTTCGTCTTCCTCATTTCTTATGTCGGCCATAAAAATGTTTCCGAACATAAAAATTGGCAAACACTGAAACTCAATCACGATTTTATGCACCCTGTATATGTTATCTGTTTTTATTACGATTCAAATAAAGTTCCTGGATAGTCTATATTTTTATTGTACACTGTTTGAATTTACTTTGTGATGTTATGTTGGGAAAGTCATATCTTTTTTATTATAATGAAATATATCAAATAGGTTAACGACTTTCTTGTTGTATTTTAAGTCCAAAAAAACCTGCAAAAAATACTTTTTTAAATGAATATGACGTCTAAACATACAAAAATTTAGTATATTCGTCGTTTTCTCTGACTCCATTATCAGATATAGGAGGACTTGGAAGGTAGAGGGTCCCCCTCGAAACTATGCTCAAATAAAAAACAAGGATTTTTGAAATCGGTGAATAATTGACGAAGAACTTGATTTAGGTACGTATATAAAAAAATGTTGAACGTAATGGTTTAAAAACTATTAATTTATAGTAAGTTATACTAACTATTAATTAAGGTTAAAATGTATTACTGCTATATATTATATTTATATTATATTCAATAGTTGAATGTCTTTCTTCTGAAAAATAAATTTTACTAAATGATCATAAACAGGTGGTTTATGTTCATTTAGTAAAATTTATTTTTCTTTTCTAGTTTTTGAAATTTATAATGTTCTTTTTTTAAGAATTTTTACCTTGACAGTGAAAACAAAAAAAAATAGTAACATCGTCCCTTTTGTTCATGCGCGTAAAATTATTAAAGTTAAATCAAAATAAAAATAAAACAGAATTATTCTAAGATACTCAGATATAAAAACCAACAAACTTGTTTTAGTCATTCACCATATATATTCTATCATTTCATTATTTTTTAATTTGAACACATGAAACGCCAAATAATTAGGTACGTGACATTTACTGACGGTAAGTAAATCGTACCATATAAAAAATACCATCTATATTCAATGAGAGGTAGAGGTGTAAACTTTTTTCTGTAGGTTGGTTTACCGGCTAACTTTCTTAACTATAGCACCGATAAGCACTGATGTGATGGCAACAGGAAAGGCAAACGTTTCAACTGTCCTAGTAAGTTGTGCAGTATGCCACCAGCGCCCTGCATATATTGTGTGCGCACCTGAAAACATTATGATATTCTAAAAAAACGGCGACGTAACAAACATATATGTATATATGTAGGATATAGGAAATTAGGAATTAAGGAGGAAATAGGAATTAGGAATTTAACCCAATAAATTGAATTCACTGCGGATCTTAAATGGATCTTAATTTTGGGCGAATATCTCTCTCTGGTAAACTAGCAGTCTCTGGTGACCTATTATTTTCATATTTCATAAAAAATCGGTGAGGCTTACAAAAATTACAGCGGGATCTTAGATCAGAGTGAACTACTACCTTAATACAGGGTCTTATTAGAAAAAGAACAGCTAATAACCATCACAATTTGCCGAGCAATCGGTGCTCCGTGTAATACTCAGTAAATATTCCTTGAGAGATAAAGCCGATGTAAATAGCCCGGGAGGCAGCAGCATAAATTAATTGTCATTTGCAGTCGTAACTCCACATAAAGGAAGAGTGAGTCTGAAGGGGATTACAACCCAATGACGATGTACGAGTTCGTAAGGAATATACAGGGTGTGGGATATTGGATAGCTAAAATATGCTTTAAAAGTATCAAGATTACATAGAAGGTTCTTTTTTTTTGAAGAAAATGACTTTAAAGTGATAGAAAACTTAACCCTTCAGCACGCAGCCAATATTCAGGCATGATTTTTTGCTGATTGTAATTCATTTCCAATAATTTGAAAAGGTTATAATTTAACATTTACTGATTTGAAAAGGTTAGAATTAACATGAACTAGATAAATGCAATAACAATATATTTCAAAGGTTAAGATAAAATATAAAGAGAGTCCTTGAGTAAGATAATTATTTTTGAATTTTAGCAACATCTTTGCCATAAGCCAAAAAATATATCTTTTGCCTTATTTTTACATTTGTAGACAAAATGACACTAACCATAGAAAAAATGTATTTAATACATTAAAAATTTTATTATAATGCATTATTTAGTTAAATAAAGTTTATTTAATATTTAATACAGATACAAACACGTTTAGTACCTAATATGCTGCAAACTCAGCAGCAAATAGACTTAAGTCGACTTTTAATAATAAGTTCGCGTGTGCTGATCCGTTTTGTATGTCGAAGCGAAAGTTTAAAACATGTATTATTAAATCTATTAATTAAAAAACACTCACTAACGCACACTCACACAACCATATACACTCACACAACCATACACATATACACACACACACATTGTGTCCACTACTTAATTTAATTTAATTTGTTTTAATTTAATTTGATATAATTTGATTTTAATTTGATTTGATCTGATTTTATTTGATTTGATTTGATTTAATTTGTTTTTATTTAATTTATTTTAGTAGTAGTAATTAGTAAGACTTTGTTTTATGTATTACAAAATTATATAACTACTCGTGGATTTGATCATGTTCTTGCTGTGCTTGTAATCTTAAAATATAAAAAGTAAATCCGTAATTGGCCATATGTTTTAGATATAAGAATAACTTTGTTTTTATTCGAGCGCTGTGGATTTTGTTATAGAAATAAAAATAAAAAAAAAATAAAATTAATAAAAACTAAAATGTTATCTATAGCTAACTTCTTCATGTCGGTTTTTCATAACGGTGTGCGCGCGCATCGTAAAAATTTACCCTCATCATTTTTTCCTAACGCGCCAAAAAAAAAAGAAGTATAACTTCAATAATGTGATAGAAAATTAAGTTAAAAGTTTAAAAACCCCCGACACCAGAAATGAATATTCCTTTAAAAAATAAAACAATTGACATTCGGTTAATCTCCCCACTTTCACCCCCACAATTTTTAAACGGCTCAACCGGTTTTCATTAAACATGTCTAAGAACACTCGCATATTACCTTTACATATTTACCTTTAATACAAAAAAAAAAACTAAATTTATAACACCCCTCTTTTTGCATCAGGGGTTAAAAATTAAATTTCGTAACAAAATTAAAGGTTTTTACTATGACACATGTTTATCACACAGTAACTTTGAGCATATATTGCTCTTTTTTCATTGCAAGTGTGACACATCGCAAATATCACTTCCACCTGCTCTCTTCCACGAATCGAATTTCTTAAAAATTCTAAAACGCAAAGGTGAGGCATGAAGGGGGAGTTTTTGACTTCAAAAAATCCATCTTGTATAAAATAATACGATTTTTTTTATGATAATAGAAGAAAAACAAGCACATAGATTTCCTGATGGTGTTGCTGGAAAGTCGACTGGTCGATGTCTGGTTGAATAAGCGAGCTACCTACCCTCTATTTCCGACCAAAGATCGAACATACCCCCAACCACATTCAACATAAATAGTAATAATTAAAACTACTTAACTACTTAACTTAAAAAACTTAATTAATTCGCATAAGGTAAAAGGCAAAATTTATTTACAGGTCGCTTAACGATCCAGTACTTTTTACATAAAATGTCCTGTAATGTACGAGGGCCTACATGTAGGTATTTAAAATGAAGGTATAGTTTGGAGGAATAATTTACTCGTATGACATTTTGGAAGAACAAGGGATTTTTGATTCATATAGTCCGAAAGCTAGACGCTAATTTTCATCAATTATTTCTTCGTTGTAAACGTCAGCTGCGGCTCCGAGGGTGGGTTGAGCAGTGGCAGCCGCCCATGCACGTAATAAACAAATTTTTATCATTTATTCTCTATTAAAAAGTTTATCAAATTAAAGCTAGACTAATATTTTGAAGAAATTAAATTGTCAGCTAATTATAAAGTTGTAGATAATACGTTAGTTGGTCACACAAATATTAAAAAAATATGGATGTGTTCAGTGAATTACTCCCAAACGAAAATTTATCAGATGACAGTTTATGTATTGTTTTTAATAAATAAATAAGTCAGCTGGCTATATCTAGGTGGAATGTTCGTCAGCTGATGACCTGAAAGTGTAACGTAGGAGCTAGTTTATAGCCTAAGTAAATGTATCTGCTGACGAGTTTTCCCCCAACATGCTGCCAGCTGATTTGTTTTATTACAGGATCATGTCAACAATCAGCAAAATTTTTTTTTGGGAGGAAATGACGTACTTTAAGTTATTCAACATTAGCTTCCGCCCGCGACTCCGTCCGCGCTGATGTCGGTCTTCGCATGATAAAACTGAAAAATTAAGATTTATTTTTTTTCTACGTATTTTATAGGATAAAAAGTATCCCATTTTATGCAGAGGATATGATGGTATTAGACATCGACTACTACGTAGAAATACTTACATAGATACATAAATAAATTTATTAAACACACACAGAACCAAAATACTGACATTTAAATATCATCACATAAATACCTACACCATCGGAAATCGAACCCGAGAGTTTGTTGGGGGGTTTAGTCGTGATTGCTAACCATTTGACCAAAACCATATGTAGCCATAGATTTATAATGCTCTATCACAATATTCAGCGGATTTAGACAGTACATAAAAAATATGTACCGTATACCAACCACCAGTACCCCCAGGTTTACCAACCTACCACAACCTCACAATAATATTTCGGTAATAAGAATTGTCATCGAAGAAAGACAAATTTAGGAAGAATGCCTTGATTTGCTTATATAAGTGGACATTTAGCAACATGGAAATAATACTTCTGTAAGCGTTTATTGGAGGGTACCCTACAAATATAATAAATAAGAAACTTCGGCTAATTGTTGTACCACTACCAACCTTTTCGGGGATGTCGCTGCGTTCATCATAGGGCTCCTGGATCTAGTAGATATCACAACATTTTTAGAAATAAAAAAGATAAAAAAGTTGAAATAGTGCCTACACATTGAAAAGCTTTCGATTAGACTGAACTTAGCAGCGACGATACAGTTAAGTGAGATTGACGCTGCAAGAATAGGTTTTACAGATTTAGATATTTTTCAGAATGTCGTACGAGTTTCCTCTCTAGAAAATTTATGTCGAAATAAATGCAATATTTGTTTTACAACAGAGAAACAAGGTAATTTTATTTTATTAATTTGAACATATTTTCGAATATTTAATTTAATTCGATACGTAAGTATCTTTACACCTTATCCTCGAGGAAGTAGGCGGAGGCACAACCAGAACACCCACGACTAGCCGAAGACACCATGTCTCGTATGTATGTGATAGAAGGCAAGTCTAGCAAGGTGGTGTCAAGAGTCTCCCAAACCGGCGTGTTTGTATGAAAAAGGTAATGAATGTGACGGAAGTCAGGTTTGTCAGAATCGTGAGGTCTGGCACTCGATGCTCTCTGTCTACTCCGTACGGGACTGTAAGATATGTTGTTGTTGTTATTTAGATTAAAGTATTTTTATGTATTAGTATTTGCTTACTTTGGGATTAGATTCAAGTCTACAATTACACCAAACCATATTACACCCTAAGAAATGTTGTGTAAGAAACTTTTACTTCAAAGACCCTAGAATCTGGTTAGTCGATTGGGAAGTAAACTAACTATATTACAAACTGAAACAAAAGTAAAACTTCCGGTGTTCCCAAAGTTTTGACAGTTGTTAGGTAACAAATACCCCAAGGAATTACAAACGTGCTTTTTCTCTTTGAATTATGGATGATAGAAATTAGCTCATTCTGTATTTATAATGTTTATTGAAATTTATTAAAAAAGTTTGTTTGTTTGTTACTCCATCACGCAAAAACTGCCTTAGAGATTTTCATAAAATTTAGTACAAACATAGAGGGTAATTTGGATGACCACATAGGATAGTTTTTATCCCTAATGACTGAATAACTAGACCATTGGTGGAAGAGAGCAATGCAGCAACTTGACCTGGGAAGGATCCTTATGTGTTCCAGCCGTCATACCTAATGACAATGTCGTACTCCGCTCTGGAGGGTAGGGTAGCCGGTATATTATTTTTTCGCATAAAAATTTATCTCCGTCGCTCTCGAATCTTAGCAACACCAGGAGTATCACAGATGCGTTGCTGACCTATATGAAATGAATACAGTACTTTAACAGTTAGCTTGTGCCGTGACCACAGGACACAGACTTGGTTATAACATCTATGGTGTATCTAGACTTTGGTCAGCTATTACCAGTAGGCGAGCCTTGTGCTTGTTTATAAAGCCCAGTGTTAAAGCTCGGTGAAGCTGTGAAAACGACGAGTTGCACTCCATGCGTAATGAACATTAACGCAAGGGCCCTGCGCCGTCTTACGAATTTTCGATCAGGTCACGTGTCCTTAAGCGAGTTTAGAAGTTTTTACCCATTCCAAAAATGTGCGCAACGCTGCTAAAGAAGTTTTCACTTCAAAAGTTCTTGTTCGCTTTTACTAGGTGGTAGAGTTTCGCAGCGACTCACCCGGATTGGTACCACCGCCTTACTTATTCCTGCCGCCATAACGTCATGACGTGTTCCGGTTCGGAGGGTAAGGTAGCCGGTAAACTTACTTTTGCTCGAGGCCTAACATCCTGACTTCAGGTTGGCAACGCACCATTACCATCTTTGGTGTTTCTAGGTGGCGTGAATTTCTTACCATCAGGAAATCCGTCTGCTTGTTTGCCTTCCTATAACATAAAAAAATGAACAAAAAGTATTTATCAAAGTGTATTATGAAATAAAAAACCAATGACTTTTAAAACCGTGTATTGAAACAATTGAATTTACAAACTCTATTGTGATGGCAATGATTTCTGGAATTTGTAAAAAATTGACTTAAAGTGCAAAGTAATAACAATATTTATTTAAAAAATCTTTTTTGAAAATCGCCTGCATGCTCTTTTTAACTCCCGATGGAAAAAGAGGGTGTTGTAAGGTCTATTTGTCTTTGACGTATGATATCTGAGTCTGACATGTGACTGAACTTGCGATCAATTTTTTGAACGGATAAAACGATTTGAATTCGGATTTCTCATTTGAATGTTTACGTAATGAAAATAGTTTTTGAACATTACCTAGGGGTAGGTAGTAGTAGAAGGTACACAAAATTTAAAATTTGAAGATTACTTACTTATCCAACTCGTTATGCAAGTATAAGATTTCAGTTATTGTAAATCTGTCGACAACTGCAATAAAAAATACGAAGTTTTTTTATGTATTTTAGTTCTTTTGATTCTACAAGTTCAATGATCTCTTTGCCTATTTAAGAACTTAAGCATGTTATAAGCGTCAACATGCAAAATAGATACTACTTTTATCTTGAAGATTCAAGAGCAATTTTTAAAAATATAGTGGGCTTCACTGTAATTATAATGAACTACCTGTCATGTATAACCCGTTATAGGACAAATTAAGCCAGCTGAATCATAAAGAGTGTTATTTAGATCCTCAGTGAGAGGAAATTGATGTCTTGATTAATCATACTATTCCTTACTTCACAAATTATACTTGTAAAAAAATAAGAGAAAATTAAAAATTTTCAATAATCCCTGACAAAGTATTGTATCTGAGAACCACATTAATATTAATCCATTCATTAAAACACAGATACACTCACAGAGACAGACACGTCAATTTTATAACATCCTTCCTTTCAATAAAGTTTAAAAATCCCCACATCTATTTTTACATATAAACACACTACTTTTTTTAGGGACATTTTATTATTTTTTGAAAGTTGTTAGAACGAATTCAACAACTCAGAAATATGAAATTTAAAACAGTACTTTAGGATTTGTAAAAAAAATAATGAATAAACTATATTGAAAGTATTTCGGAAAAGTTAAATGAATTAACTGAAATACTTCTTAACTTTGTTAGTATAACAAAATTTAATCAATTTTTAACCGACTTTGAAAAAAGGAGGATAACAAAACAAATATTTTGATTTTAGTAGATTTCTTCGTCAATTTAAAAACCGACTTTCAAAATTTTTATTTATCAAAGTGCATTTTAATTGGTTCTGTTATGACCAAATCTTAATCAGAATTCCAGGAAAATCGAGAAAAATACTCATGTTTTGTGAACGTAGATGACTTAGTGGTTTCTTGCAATTTTACTGTGCTAAGAAACAATTTTGATATTTTATTGAAAGAAAATAGTACTAGTTTATTGCCAAGTAAAAGAACGCAGGAATTGGCTAATTTGAGATAAAAGCTTAAACAAGCAAAATTGCGATAATACCCACCCTCAGATCACAGCTTAAAGGTGCGGTCTCCGTAATTATAGCTCCAGGCTCCACCATAACGATAACGAATTACCTGTCACTATACAACCCGTTAAAGGACAAATTATTACATAAACCAGCTTTGTGTTAAGTAGTAATACGCAAATGTATACTAGTAACGATACTGACATAAATCGCCTAAATTTAATTAAAATTTTCTTTTTAAAAGTAGCTTTAAGCTACATAATCAAAGAGGTAGACAGAGGCACAATCAAGGCTTCCACAACTAGCCGAAAACAGTAAGTCTAACAGAGTGATAGGTGGCAAGCCTATCGATAGCCCTTTTGCTGTCCTTCCGAATATTTTCAGCTCATTCAAAAAGAGTCGACAAAAGTATGATACGAAAAGTCTTTCGAAACTTCAACGAAATTTCATTCAAATTTTTCTTAAATAATGTTATTCACCTTTTGAACATTATGTAAGGGACTCTCACTACAAGCAGTTTGTTAACTGTTCACAAATATCTGGATTTCAAGTATTTAACACTCAATCGTCAGTCAATATTTGTATTAAACGTAATAAAGTCATATAATGTTTACAAGATGTTGATAATTGTTACGAAAGAAAGTTATAATGTAAAAGTGCAAATACTATGAACACACTTCTAGTGGAGGTTCTGACATGTTCTCATCGTGTTGCCAAATATAGAAACAAGTTATTTTCGGGATTAATT
>NJDD01003283.1:77746-89444 GCA_002245505.1 Calephelis nemesis | reverse complement strand
CCTCACAGCAAGGCCGCAAGCCAATATGCGACTACCTCACACGTTGTCAGTCTGGTAATTTTAAGATATTACAAGGAATTTCACTCCGGGGAAGCTAACTTGAATGAGGGAGCTGTTTCTCGGCACTCATCCGAAGTAACCATGGGATAGGACATGGCTTAGCAGGCAGTGCGGGACATTTCCGATCTGTTGTACCATGTATAGAGTTGGCATCGACAAGGAGAACCCCAAGGTGGAGCATGTGGTATTTTCTATGAGCTGACATATTTGACTAATAAGCAATTCATGAATGGATGAATGAATGGAGGTTTTTCATTGGCTTTAATTGGGGTTTCAGAAAGAGCAGTTCCTTTCTCTGATTTATGACTAATATATGACTGTCTGTCAGGCAGCTCGTAAGAGGCGAGCATAGTATAATTAGTTCATTTCCAACAAGACTACTGGTGGCAGAGTGTAGTGCAGTTACTTATCCGTGTAAGGATTCAGCGCCTTGCTTAATCCTGTCCCCATAACGACAATACCAAGTTCCGGTATAAAAATACGGTAGCTAGTAGACTTGCTTTTACATCTTGACCATAGGACACCAACACACCGGTAACACCTATGGCGTGTCTAAGCAACGGCTACTGACAGCTCACAAAAAATTGGAACCAGAGCCCTTATCATGAGTTGGTATAGATTACGTTATAACACTTTTGGTCTTAAAAAGTGTTTATCTAAGTTACCAATAGAGGCGTTTTTCAAAGTTTTCATACAAATAATTTACAGAGACGGTAGCGAGTATAGTAAACTTGAAAACCCGTAAGCTCATGGTAAGGGCTCTTATACGTTGCATAGTTTAAAAAGATGGTTAAGGAGGATTGTACTACATAACTAATATGTATGATTTCACTTAACTTTTGGTAATAATCAGTATGTAATTGATTGATTTTTAAATAGGTATTTTTACTTATATGGTAAAAAGTTTTTTATTCACAACAAAAAACACATAATATACTAAATAACTTAACTAATTATAACTTAGTTAGTATAAGTTAGTCAAGTCATTAACTTGTTGAAAGATTCAGCAACTTTCTTGAATAGACATTAATGAGTAAGAAACGTAACAAGTTTCAAAGCTTACATCATTTAATACCAATAAATAAATGAAGAGTGTATTAGTTTCGAATTGCTCAGCTTGGAATCGCTGAAGTTTCCAGTAATTGGAAACATATTGAGTTTGCCTGTAACGAGCCAGTCTCTCAGATCAATAAATCTGCCTTTGTATGAAAGTTCCTTTACTATTGGTTAAACAGTTATAACATTTCATTGTGGAAGTTTTGCAACTTCTGAAAGTTGATTACATTAAAGCCTGGTTATTTTAAGTGCCCAGGTATATGGAGAGGGTATTTATCTATTTGATTCTTATCTGTCTCATGAGATTGCTGGCCAAAAAATGTAAGCCGCTTATGGACACAAAGTATGTGGTGGAAATTTTCCACGTCTTGATTTGGATACGTCTGCAAGGTAGTTACGTGGATCATAGCTAGTAAGAGCACTTTTTTTAAAAAAATTCTGAGGTTAAAGTAGACAGTAGACTTGTATATTAGATGTTAAATTTTGGCCATGGGATAGCGACGTATCTATAAAATATGTAGTAGTACGGGAGCCCGCTATGCTTAATGTGAAGTAACTAAAGCATACGGCGACTCACTGGACTTTGTGGATTAAACAGTGGAAAGTAAACAAGGTCATTTGAGATATATCGTAGCCTAGCTCATCAAATATGAATAGTGTACACGCCTAATATATCTCCGATGACAGAAAAATGTCAATCGGACAGATTGCCGTAATGGACAATGAACATGAACAGACATGGTTTCTGAAAGTTTCTGACCTCCTACTACCGTAAGTCTTGTTCAAATCATTAGAAAATTAACTTGCACATATTGGCTTGTAAAAAACCCGCGGCACTTTTATCTAACACACTTGAGTATATTTTCGTGACGAAAAATTAGACAGACAACTTCCATGCGCGCCTGTATGTACATATTTGATACACAATGGAGTTGTTAAATTATTATACTAGTCTAACGCGTCTGAGTTACTGCAAAAATCCCCTATTGGGCTTCCCTACTACGTAGGACTAAGGCTTTCTCAATAAGCTATAGACTACTATTAGAGATTACACTATTAACATAAAACTGATGTCATTTCCAAATATTGCTGACTTACACTAATCGCATAAAGCCTCCCTTTCTAAAATCCTTGTATTTTCAATTAACAAAGTCAAAACCAAAGAGATTTCGGTACATTAGTGTGCGTCAGCAGTATTTAGAAAAGTGAAACCTCGAGTAGCAGTCTATAACTTTATGTACTTTCTCTTACCATAGAAAGGGTTTACAGTCTTCTTACTAAAAAGAGCAGTAGATGAAACTATAATTTATCCAATTTTGATATTTCGAAATGTTTGAGGAATAATTTTGCACGAATTACTTTAATTATCAGTATGAAAGTGCTATCATTTATGTGGTAGAATACAATATTAATTTATCTCGCTATCGTACACAAACATGATAACACGAACATTCGCGCGTCTAACAAATTTTCGTCGGACGAAATTTCATGCCACGTGTCCTAACGCGAGTTTAGAAGTTTTTACCCATTCCAAAAAAAGTGCGCAACGCCGCTAAAGAATTTTTCACTTCATAAATCTTTATCGTCGCTCTTTCTTCTACTTATAACCTAATCAAATAAAATGGCTGTTCCAATAATCATAGTTATATTGAAACATCTAGTTCACATCGTTAATATTCCTGTACTCATACAATTTTCAAGATAAAACGTCTTAGCTTCCTTCTCATAAATGTCAATAATGGTCCAGAATTCCTTCGAGATCAAATAGAATGTTCGAGGCATTTGTCATTGTCTTATAATGGCGTGTTTGCAGAAATGAAATCAGAACGAATTGCAATCATCCATCATAGAAAAACTCAAATAGTAATCTTTTGTTTCAGTTTGTTTTTACAATCTCAATGTAAATATAGTTTTTTTACCCGACAATGAGATTTTTAAAGAAAAAGTTCTTTAGCAGCATTATGTACTTTTCGGCAATGTGATTTTTGAATTTAGAACATTTTGGCACCGTTTTGCACTTTTTGTGATGGGTAAAGAAAACGTGTCAGGAAACTTGACCTCGAAATTTGTAAGATGGAGGCCTTTATATGTCATCGCCGCATTGCATACTGTGATCTCAACAGCTAGCTCACTGTAAAGTAGAAAAAACATTATAATTGATATATATATATATATACATATAATATATAACTTGTTGATAAGAACGCCATCTTCATTTCTCAAGACCAACTTCTTTGTTTCCAAACTTTATTAGTGCGCCATCTGTGATCATTTGTCGTTATCATCAATATATTTGTTTGTGTGTGTCAGATGCATGGTAGCACGTGTAATGTTTTATTTTTAGAATTAATGCGCTTCATAAACATTATCTTTAAACATATTAGCGTTCTGCACGTCTCCTACACATGAAGTATGTATAAGTGTGCCAAATTTCATACTCTTCCGTCCAAAGTTTAGCTTCACGTATTAATATTATGATATAGGAGTACATTTCGAAGAAAAAACTCCTTTTTCGAAGTGAATAATCTTAATTACACCTCAATTTAACATTTAATAAAATCAGTCCGTTGTGTGTTAATAACATCATACAAAATGTTCATTAAAGCTTAAAATTACAAAGAGGATAGTTATCATAATATTCAACCAACAACCATGAGGGAAACCTACAGGACCCCTAGCTTATAGCTTTCGAGCTTTCAAATAAAAAAATGAGCATTGGCGCCATCGTGAATAAAGATGCTTGTAACTTTTGAAGTTATACTTCTTTTGGCGCGTTAGGAAAAAAATTATGAGGGTAAATTTTTACGATGCGCGCGCACACCGTCACGGAAAACCGACATGATGAAGTCAGCTATAGATAACATTTTAGTTTTTCAAAAAAAGGTACCAACAAAGTAAAAGTAAGGACATGTACAAATGTAAAATAAGGCAAAAGATAAAATTTTTAAAAAGATTTTTATCTTATTACGCCGAAGAAGTATAACTTCTAACGCGTGTACATAAGTACATACATATTTTTTTTATTTCACAATTATTGAATTTAGTGTAAACTATGAGTAAAATTAGTTAATTTGGGTTGGAATTAGTTTAATTTTGTTCAGTGAAAGTGAACAAATGAATTAATCATGAAGAAATGAGTGTATTTTGAATTTTCTCGCTGTCGCAAAATTTCACAGATAAGCTTGAGTAACGAAACCACCGCTTTACTCAAGATCCTGACATGACTTAGACCTATGACTTACGACTTATGACCTAAAGTGACTTATGACTGTTAAAAAGAAGTTATCTGTATACGGAAGACATGGCAGTATGGCATAAAGGTCTTATCCGGCCCCAGATAGCGGCAAATTAACCTAAAAAATAATAAAAAATAATTAAAGTCATTGCGTAACAAATATAAGTTAATTGTGAATCTTCAAACCCTAACCAGTTTCAGCTAAACCAGCTGTCGTACCGCAGCGGAAACGCAATAATTATCCCACCTCGATAAATCCCCGACTTAGGCGCCATCCTAATGAGGTAATACCCGTTTCTGCGCATTACGACAAGACCATGACTGTGGTCGCAGATAATGTTTGCCATTTGTTGAGATTTACAATCGAGAAACGTAATTTAATTTCGCTAATTGATACCTTGTTTCAAATTGCGTAGATATTCGTTATTTAAGTAAATGAGTATTATTAATTTACATTTCAGTAATTACAGTTAAAAGATATTCTTCTGTTTATATAAAAGGAAGTTGTGTTTTTAACACTGTTTATAACTCATCTACATATTATATATATTTATAAAATAAAGTTGTGTTAGTTACACTATTTATAACTCAAAAACAGCTTAACCGGTGTACCTAAAACTTGATGGGGAGGTAGTTAAGAACCAGGAAAAGGACATAGGATTTTAACCCTTTAGACATGGACAAAATTAGGAAAAATATCATTTTAATTTTTTACATACAAACTGAATGAACCGGAACAGCTAGGTTTTATTAAGTATAGCCTTTGTGTATCACTTACTTTTTAAGTTTTATTTTTAGTGTATTTATTTTTAATATATTTTGGTGCACAATTAAGGTTTATTCTATTATATTTTATAGTAAACGAGTATGTTCACGACCGTATCACCGATAAGGTTGGCAGAGATACAACCACGGCACCTACGGTTAGCCGAAGACACAAAGTCACAAAATAAGTCTCAAGAAGTCCCAGGACAAGTGGCAAGCCTATCATCACTAGCTAGCCACATATCCAATTCAGGCAAATTTGAAAAAAACACATTTTTTGACGCCTTATCCAGGAATCGAAGCCGGGACCTTCTAAAGTCAAGTCTGATGCCGGAACGATAGACCACAGAGATGACATATTTGATACTACTTTTTAATTACTAACTACTTAAATACCTAATAGTACTTAAGTACTTCAATGTTTCAGTTGATATTATATTATAATACAGAATATATTATTGTCAACTTGAGACTTAAAGTACTTTAGTTGGTGTAGGATAGGATCGCTAAAGCACCTGCCATTGGTGCCAAAAATAGAGTCTAACGGCCACACTCAGAGACATCAATTATTGACATTTAACATATTATCAAGTTACAATTTTGTATAGACGACGCCTATGACTGCATTCGTTGATATTACACTGAGGTTGTGACTACGTATACATTTTTTTATTTGCTAAAATTCATACGCCTACGACGTCCTTTTTGTTAAAAGTTGCTGAAAATATTTGCATTTTCTTAAGATAGTCAATACAAAAAAGATTTTTTTACCTTTATAATAAAAATGTGACCAAAATAAAAGAAAATGCTGCCTCAATTACAAGTTTTTAGTAGTCAATTACATTTTTTTGTTTCTTTTTTGTAACAGTAACTTATACACTTTATTATTACACAAAATGAACAATTGTTGAAATAAAACTTCACCTCTGTGATGCCAAAACTTTGGACCCCTTTTTACGAAAATTGCGCGGACGTAGAAGCATAATATTTGGCACACTTAGGGTTTATGTGTAGAAGAAGTGCAGAACGCTAATTTTTTTTTCAATAATAATGCTTATAAAGT
Source organism: Calephelis nemesis (assembly GCA_002245505.1). NCBI lineage: Eukaryota > Metazoa > Arthropoda > Insecta > Lepidoptera > Riodinidae > Calephelis > Calephelis nemesis. The sequence continues at coordinate 83,265 of NJDD01003283.1, read as the reverse complement.
ACATTAAATCACTAAACAAAACATTACCCACACTACCATGCATTTGACACACACAAACAAATATATTGATGATAACGATAAAAGATCACAGGTGGCGCACTTACTATTCAGGAAAAAAAGTAGTTGGTCTTGAGAAATGAAGATGGTGTTCATATCAACAAGATATTAAATTTTATCATAGTCGAATTTCGACCAACGTGCGCCCAATAGTTTTTAAAAATACGCTGCAAAGTAATTATTAGGTTCATATAAGTAAAACTCCTTCACAATCGTGAATTGCCAGAAATTTAATTAATTATGTAGCCTTAAAATCATAATTAGCAACGGAAACACAGTAGATAATTATACCGCCTTAATATATCGTGTCCGAGACGCCATCCTAGTGGAGTAATCCTCGTTTCGTTGCGTAGCAACAACACCAAGACTGTGGTTACAGATAATGTTGACCGTTTGTTGAAAATTATAATCTACTACCCGACCCAGAAAACTTCGTATCGCTTGACATTACCAGCTACTGACAGGTTATATAAATTAAACAGGTTTTCCTATTTTCTCAGTTTCTTTTCAAAAGAACCTTCTCTTGAAATAATTAACACTACAAAAAATAGAGTTAGCGTATTTGGTCCATCTGTTCAAGCGTATATATATAATATTATATGTATTTGACCTTGTTGGTCGAATGGCTAGCGTACACGGCTAATTACACTGATTCCTTGACTAACAACCACAACACAAGCATATAATTTGCTTATTTTGGGGTTAGATTAAATTTACACAAACTTGTCCATGAATATTTATTTTTATGCGCCTGAACGGATGGACCAAATATGAAAATTCTTTTTTGTTCATTTAAATAGTGTCATATTAAACAAAAATACGGGAAATTTGCGGGGAAAGTGGGAAAAACCATACTTCAATTTTGAGTATAAAGACTGTTAATAGCTATATATACGGTTGTCTCTTATAATCAGGGGAGATGTGTGCTTGTTGTTTGTCTTATCACACAAAAAAATCAGACTAATACTCATGGGAGACATATTTTAGTTTAAACACTTTTATCATATTTGTGATGTGGTTATTTACACAAATTTAAACAAAGTATAGATTTTATCGCAGACATTACTTGAACCTGTGCTCTAGGTTTCTTTCATATGTTAAAAGAAAAGTTAATGTTTCTTATGTTAATGTTATGTCAGTAATTATTAACGAAAATGTAACAACATAAGATAGTCAGTATTTAACATTATTTACTGAATGAATATCATTACCGAATTACGTAGACAATTTTAAAGGTAGACTTCCAAAGTAACCGTCATTAAATTGAATACCAACTTTGTTTAGGAGTAATTCTAAACTTAGTTGTTATTGAGCGCGACGACAAGACTGTGACCGCAGATAATATTAAGCATTTGTTGAGATTTATAGCCGAGGAACATAATTAAATTTTGCTAAAATTTGATAACTCGGTTGTAAAGTAAGTAGTAAAAGAAGGTGATTAATATTACGAAAGGCTGTTGGCACATTCTTTGGTAGAATATGCAATTCTAGTTTAGTTTATACGTAGGTCACACTATTAGTTTTGCGTAACTTAAAAAAACAAATGACCAAAATATTATGTTTATTGCTTTTCAAAATAACTTTACATAATATAATCTTTACATTTTAAACGTTTTTCATACGATCGAACCATTTTTTAAAACAAGAGGACCACAGATCTGAAGGCAAGTTTTCTTTGTGCTGATTGAACGCTATCACTACCTCTTCGGAGTTGGTAAAAGCAAAATCTCTCATCAAATCTTTGATTTTGGGGAAGATACAGAAATCATAGGGAGCTAGGTCGGGGCTATGCGCAAAATGAGTGACGAGATTTGTTTTTTCTGAAACTAAAAATGACTTTGTTTTGTTAAAAACATTAGCCACATTATTTTTGTTGACGGCAGTTGAAGGCCGCCCTTCACGAAATTGGTCAATTAAAGAAACTCGACCTCTCTCAAATTTAGCAAACCATCGCCTCACGGTGCTCAAACAAGGTGCTTTTCTCCCAAAAGCATTTTGAAGACGAGCGGCACAGTCTTGCGGAGAAAGAGAACTTTTAAAATCATAAAAAATCATCGCTCTGAAGTCTGTTTGACTTAATTCCATTTTCGTTACGTACTTAACTTAACTTACTTAACTTACGTTAACTTTGATTTGTAATAAAAAAATTGACAAATTATTTTTAGCCAATTGTTTTTTTTATTACTAAGAAGGTTGCAACGTTTTAAAAATATAACATTCGAAAATTGAATAGTTCTGATTAGCTCTAAGTACAAAACTTTTATTGTGCCCCATGTAATACACGTCTAAATCATATCAAAATAGAAACTAACCATATCACGTACTTACATGACTACTTAGTCAAAACATATGTTAATCTGATATATTTTCTATTTTATTCTTAGTTTCTATTTTATTGTTATGTCAACTCATGTAACGGGACTGCTGCTAGTGATTATTTTATTAATCAGTTATGTGTTTCACTATTTCAAAAAATGTTGTCCCAAATATGTCTTTTTCCACACAAAGTAATATCTACTGATTATACTCATGCCAAGTAATTGTATATACGTAAAGATAAAAAAATGACAGAAAAAATCTTGTGAAAATAAATTCCTTTCCATACACACTTCGGTCGTAGATCAAAAACCTAATTTTCCTCAGCTCTGTCATTTTTTCGCAATATATCTCCATTTTTACATTAGGTCCAGTTTGGGTGAAGAAACGCTAAGAAAAGGTCCATGATTAATATGTACTGGGAGCGTAATGTCGGCGTTTTGTTTTATCGCACAAACCAGTCTTGACGGGGACCATTACCCGAACCTATTCGACCATTTCTACGATCACCTGGGGACTTGAGTAATTTACTTTGTTTTTTCTTTATATTGCACATTGGAGTTATTTAGAATCTTTTTCATCCTTGACATTCTCTAGAATTCCGTTGAATTAAGTTTTTAAATGACACTTCTTCATTTAATCTTCCTCAATACACTTTAATCAACATACGTTGCACTTTTTGCAGCATCATTAGACTTTAAAAAGTAGTGAGAAACAAGTTTTTATCACCCCTGTAGTCTTGGTGATCCGGCGTTGGCATTGACTGTTTGAGGTCCCGGGTTCGATCCCCGGGGGGGTTCGGGTGGAACAAAAAAAGAAAAATGTATGTTTTCATTTTTTAAAATAAAAAAAACGATGCTCGGGATTAGATATGTGCCCGGTTGTCGATGAGCTTGCTACCTATGACACTGTGGGACTTAGTGTCTTCGGCTAGTCGTGGGTGCCCTGTTTGTGCGTCTGCCTAACTCTTCGGAGATATGAGCATAAGATTTTTTTATTTTTTTTTGATTTGTGCAAAAAAATGAAATACATTATTCAGAAAAAGTAATATTATCAGGTTCAGTATTTGGTTGTTCTTTACTAGCAACCAGAAGTATTTGGTTGTCATAACAATAGAGTAGATTTAATCGTCTTCAATTGTAAAGTAAAAATTATGCTGTGAAAATTGAAACACCAAATTTTTTGAAAAGTATTTTTTTTAATTAAAATACTATTTTTATTATACTATTTTTTTAATTAACATACATGTTAATAATATGTGATGATATCAAAAATCATAAAATTTGGAAATTTATGCAAAAGATAAGTTGTCGAAAAATAATTATGGTGCTACGTAATAATGCAAGTAGGTACATACAATTAAGGTATTTACAAATAAATGTGTACTTTGAAGTTTTGGTATGTATAGAAAACATAATAAAAAAAATTAAATTGTCAAAAGAAAATATTATTTAAGTTAAACAATGATTTCACCAGATGGCACGGTGGAGTGTTAAGCTGTATTTTATATTAACATTAATTCATTTATTCCAGTTTCAGGCGGTCCCTACCTAATCAGCTAATTGCCTAATGCTACTTTTATCACTCAAAAGGATGGAAGTATGGTTTAATTCACAAGCGATCGCGAGTCTTTTGTTCGTGGTATAAAATAAATTGTGTAAGAAATGTGTTCGATCAAGCCAAAAACATTATTATGTCGACTGGCATTATATCTTGCGGTTTTTAAACATAATTAATTAATCACAGAAACGGAATAGATTAGAACACTTAATAAATAAATAATAGAATACACACTGAGTTACCAAATAATTATAAGAATTTACACTGGCACTCAGAAAAGAGTAAAAACTATGTTTAACATAAAAATAACTACGTTAAAAAACCGAAATTAAAACTAAAAAGCACATAATATGAATAATAGGTAGTATGTAATTAATAAGAAATCTTGGTTTTTTTTACTTTTAAATTTTGAAGTCAGTTTTTTAACGTAGTTAATTTTATTTAATACTTTATAGTTTATTGCTGATATGATGTAATTTAATAATCTTTTAAGTAAATAAATATCTTTATAGCATGGTGTAAGGCTATATTATATAAATAACTTTATTAAATATGTTTATAGCATATTGCTGAATGCAGATGTGTCTATAATGTTTTCACTAATTCACCTCAGTGGATCAAATTTACTTACGAGATTTGATTTAAATTAACAAAAAATTATATCAGTAAAAGTTAAAGTAGAAAAAAAAATGCTCATAATATAAAAGCTAATGGGCCTGCTTGAATAAATTTTTTGTGTGACACATTCGAAACTATTTTGAATCAAACGAAAAAATAATAACGGAAGTCGGATCAGAAACCTCGGCGTAATCGGTGTACATACATAAAAACACATACCGGCCGAATAAAAAAAATGAGGTTATTTCAAAGTCGGTTAAAAACGAAATATTATTTATTTTCACTCAAAATGTTAAACTCAAAATCAACACGAACACATCTCGATTCACACGCACTTGAACAAGAACACAAGGTTTCTCTATACAAATCTTAATTTCAGTTCATAATATTATGTCTTTGTGTGAGTGAATTTTGGACAGTTGCATGAGTTTGTAATTTTTAACAGCGTGATACTAGCGTACACCCTAATAACCTTTCATTATCAAGATCAATAAGCTTAATATCAATTTTTGACTGACTATGATTTCGTTTGTTATTTTATGTACTGATTATGACAATATTTCCTGTAATTTGGAAAAAGAATTGAACAAACCATAGTCGCAAGCTGAATCATTGGGTTCGCATGCGGATTCTGTTGCTTGCTATTGAAACACTCTTAGGATATTCATCACCTCTACTTAAACATAATTAAAAATACTGCATTATTGAAAAACATTAAATACATGAATATTTTGAATTAATTACTTGAACACCTTTTTATCTAAATTAACTTTTAGAGAATTTAAAAAAGTATCTTCTCGCCGATATATCTGAAGAGGCACAACCAGGGCACCCACAACTAGCCGAAAACACTAAGTCCCACAATGTGATAGGAGGCAAGCCTATCGCCAACCGAGCATATATTCAATCCCGTGCAACATCATTTTTGTATAAGAAAGTTAAAAATACGTGACACATTCTATTTTTTT
>NJDD01003283.1:33743-76406 GCA_002245505.1 Calephelis nemesis | reverse complement strand
ATCTTTTAAGTAAATAAATATCTTTATAGCATGGTTTAAGGCTATATTATATAAATAACTTTATTAAATATATTTATAGCATATTGCTGAATACAGATGTGTCTATAATGTTTTCACTAATTCACCTCAGTGGATCAAATTTACTTACGAGAATTGATTTAAATTAACAAAAAATTATATCAGTAAAAGTTAAAGTAGAAAAAAAATGCTCAGAATATAAAAGCTAATGGGCCTGCCTGAATAAATTTTTTGTGCGACACATTCGAAACTATTTTTAATCAAACGAAAAAATAATAACGGAAGTCGGATCAGAAACTTCGGCGTAATCGGTGTACATACATAAAAAAATATACCGGCCGAATAAAAAAAAATGAGGTTATTTCAAAGTCGGTTAAAAATGAAATATCATTTATTTTCACTCAAAATGTTAAACTCAAAATCAACACGAACAAATCTCGATTCACACGCACTTGAACAAGAACACAAGGTTTCTCTATACAAATATTAATTTCAGTTCATAATATTATGTCTTTGTGTGAGTGAATTTTGGACAGTTGCATGAGTTTGTAATTTTTAACAGCGTGATACTAACCTACACCCTTTCATTATCAAGATCAATAAGCTTAATATCAATGTTTGACTGACTATGATTTCTGTTGTTATGTTATGAACTGATTATGACAATATTTCCTCTAATTTGGAAAAAGAAGTGAACAAACCATAGTCGCTAGCTGAATCATTAGGGTCGTATGTGGTTTCTATTGCTTGCTATTGAAATACTCTTACAATATTCATCACCTCTATTTAAACATAATTAAAAATACTGCTTTATTGAAAAGCATTAAATACAGGAATATTTTGCATTGACTATTTGGACACCTAACTATCTAAATTAACTATTACAGCATTTAAAAAGTATCTTTTCCCCCATATATCCGAAGAGTCATAACCAGGGCACCAACAACTAGCTGAAGACACTAAGTCCCACAATGTGATAGGAGGCAAGCCTATTGCCAACCGAGCATATATTCAATCCCGTGCAACATCATTTTTGTATAAGAAAGTTAAAAATACGTGACACATTCTATTTTTTTGTTGCACGACCCGGGGGGACTGAACCCGGGACCTCAAGGTATCAAGTCTGACACCAAAGTGCTAGACCACAGAGGCAATTTGCTTGGAAATGTTTAGTTAAAATGTAATAAAATAGGAAGTTGGCATGTTTTTTTTTTCTAAAAATGTTCAAACTTTGAACATTTTTCAAAGAACAGATGTAGGTGTAGCTCAAATACTAAGTCATGTTTCAAAGGTTCAGCGATTCTTCAAATGTTCAATAATAAATAAGCATGAATATTTGTACTCAACAGTAAATATCATAATATTACATGTAAAACTTAATACACGCTTTTCCTTTATAACTTAGATCACACATTTGATGACTATTTCTTTTCTAATTAAGCAGTCGCCATTTTGATATTACTTGTTAATGAAAAACCATCCGATCATGAGGGGTGCTATTTAGGACTANACTACAGTAATTTCTCGCAGCCGCCTCTGTCTTATACCTAAACGATTTTACATAACCATTTAATGTAAATTAGGATAATACTTGATATTAACGAGTTTATAATATTCTTGATGTGGGTAATTATGCATGACCTGTATTTGGTGTGGCCTAAGTCATAAACTATTGAATTCTGGAAACTGCCATTTAGAATAACATTTTCATTTTAAATAAACAAATATCTGTTAAATTAAATTAATTTGATATATACTCCATATAAGCTAATTGTGAGCCAAACTAAACGACATAAATACATTAAGCAACAGAAAGAAATGAAATGAAACTTTAGACAATTTTTTGCAGCTACTTTGTTTTTCGATGACATCGAATAATAAGTACTAGTATCTTTAGTCGAAATTAGACCTCAATATTTTTTTTATATATTTTTAGTAAGAATGTCATCTTTATTTATGAATATTGTTTCTGCGCTATCTGTGATCTTTTATCGTTATCATCAATGTATTTGTTACTGTCTCTAATGCACGGTAGTGTGTATAACGTTTTATTTTTTTATTTAATACACTTTATAAGTAGTATTTGTGAAAAATATTAGTGTTCTGCACTTCTCCTACATGTTCTATAAGTATGCCAAATTTCATACTCCTCCGTCGGTGCAATTTTCGTAAAAAGGGGTTCAAAGACTATCTTCACGTATTAATAATATGATACATTTAAATAGGCTAACGTAATTTTATTCGTTGTTATTTTGATCATATAAAGTCTGTATGGAACTAGTAAAGTCAAAAAAGATAGAAGTCACGCTAATATGATGCAAAAAATAATGAAGACGTTAATAACATTCAAGGCAAATTATTTTGATAGCTCCGCTTCTAAATTTAGACTTATCTACAAACCATTTCAATCACGTCAGCTTTCAAACAAATAAGTTTTCATCCAAATCGTTCTATTCACTCAGAACAATACACACAGACACAACTTTAAACTTATAACACACTTAAACTTATAACTTAAAGCGATACAAAACATTTTATCTTTCCACAAGAAGTACCACCACCACCACTTTAAAAGTAACCTACGCCTGCCCTAAAATCAAATAAACTATTAGTATAAATACCATTGACAATGTCTTCAGTCTTTACAAAGAAACAAAAAGATAGAAAACGATTTAAAAAAGTTTCATTACTCAGTGTAAGGCCGCGTTCCGGCCTCCGGAATCGGAAATCCGCCTCAGATTTAGTAGGTATTATATAGACGCGTTGCAAGTGCTTCTTAAAGGAAAACGAGATATAATTATAATTTCGAATTTGAATTTATTAAGTACAATTCTTGAGATAATAAAGTTGTTTTAGAATTAATCACAGAAACTTAATACGTATACATTTGTTTTTTATTGATAATGGAAGGCAAACAAGCAGACGGATTCCCTGATGGTAAGAAATTCACGCCGCCTAGAGACACCAAAGGTTGTAATGGTGCGTTGCCAACCGGAGGACAAAAGTAAGTATACCGGCTAGCTACCCTCCAAATCGGAACACGTCAAAACCGGAACATGACGTTATGGTGGCAGGAATAGGTAAGGCGGCGGTACCAATCCGGACGATTCGATGCGAAACTCTACCACCTAGTAGGCTGTCACGGTGTTAGTGACGATAAACCTATGCTCACCTTTTAGGAGCTGCCTGGCAGGAAGGTAGATGGTCTATTCTGCAAAGGAGACCGGACCAACACGGGGAAATTGTATATATTTACTTAAGTTGGATAGATTAGAAATCAGACATTGAAGTATTTTAGTTTAAATTTTGTTTCATATATTATAATATTCAATAGTAATTACTGTGAGAAAATTTATCTACTAAAGAATTTTCTGACTAAACTTGAAATTGCAAAGAACACTGATTTTCGTCGTTTTAAGCTAACGTTTTGTTGGGAAAGTGTTCAAACTTGTGAATTTTCTTTGCTAACACTTTAAGAAAAGTTGTTGAGGCAAAATTCAAGAGATGTTCAATAATGAAAGACCAAACTTCTAAACTCAACCTCTGCTTGTTGCATAAAATGAATTAACATATAATATGCGTTCTTTATGATATTGGAAGGCAAACAAGCAGACGGATTTTCCTGATGGTAGGAAACTCAGGTCACCTACAGACACTAAGGATGGTGATGGTGCATTGCCAACCTGAGGCCAGGAAGTTAGGCCTCAAGCAAAAGTAAGCTTACCGGCTACCTTACCCGCAGAACGGGAAGACGTCAACGGCTAGAACTTACGTTACGACATCAGAAATAAGCAAGGCGGTTTTACCAACCCGGGTGAGAAATTCTACCACCTAGTAGGATGTCACGGTGTTAGTAACGTTAAGCCTATGCTCGCCTTTTACGAGCTGCCTAGCAGAAAGTTAGATGGTCTATTCTGCAAAAGAAGCCCGGACCAAACTTAAATAAACTTAAAGCTGGACAAACAATCCTGTTTCGCCAATACAAAATACTAATCTGAGTTTTAAAGTAATATTAAATTAGTGTCACACTCTCTTAGTCAGATGATAAAAATACTAAACACTGGTACAATGGAGATAGGTACAATGGAGATAGATATATTTTATACGGGAGTGGTTTGTGTAAGGACGTTAAAGATTCTTACTCCCATTAGTAGTATTTATCACCTTACATATTTTGTTTTCGCAAAAAAACGCTTTCTGTTACCAATTAAAGCTATCGTATTGAATACTTAAAATCCGTAACAAGCATCTAAATTAAGTCAGCTTTCAAAAAATCTGCACCAAAACCAGGTTTTAATTCAGCATTTTAAATAAGCAGTGTCTAATTTGTACTCAAAAAAAACATTAGCTATATATTTTTTTCAAATCGGTCAATAATTTAACTAGAAATCATGTTCTAGGCACGGCAAAGTCATTAACAACCTAAAATCTACGAAATATGTTCCATCAAAATTGGTACCGGGGTTAATACGGTTTACAATATTGGCATGGACTAGCTGTGTGTATTCGTTAGCGAATGATTTCATACAAACTTTCATTTTTTTGTAGTCCTACAGGTGTTGCTTTTTGAGTAAATATCTTCAAAAATCAACACCTTGAAATAAGAAATGGTTTGACTCATCAGAATAAAAAAAATATTCACGTGGACCATACCAGTGATACTTGTGCGCATCAAAATTTTTATCTTTTATAGGTAGATCTTCCTGTGTAGGTAATTCTCAAAAAACTGAACTAATATTATTTAAAGAAAACAGTACGCAGATGTCTGCGTACATTATATTTTTAGTTTTGTTTTCTAGTGAGCTAACCTTAAAAGCTAGACATACGCTGTCGCGGACTTTTTTTTACAACTTTAAAGGGGAACAATTTTTTACTCATGATTTTCGCGAAACTTTGAGCATGTACATCATCATCATCATCAGCAGATCTGAAGGCGCTTTCTAGGTTTCCCTACGCATTTCCGATTTTAAAACTTTCTTCATTGGTGCTCTGAGTCTATTTGTCTTAGAGTGATTGATCTGTAGCCCGTCTCGATGAATAGACTATGTAGCACTGAAATAATATAATCTAAAAACCGGACTAGTAGTTAAACAAAACAAACAGTTTTGTAATCACTAAATAGTATAAAACAAAGTCGCTTGCTCTGTCCCTATGTCCCTTTGTATGTTTTTTTGATGCGGTTTTTTAAAATAGATAAAGTGAATCAAGAGAAAATTTTATAATGTATATTTTATTCCCGTGCGAAGCCATAGCGGGCGGCTAGTATTAATATAGATGTGATTTAGTTTAATAAATTCGTATCACGTCAGTTGTCACTAACTGGTACTGTGCGGCAAAAGATGGATGGTAGCAGAGGGACCATCACGTTAATCACTAATTGTATTAATGCCTGTTGGGATGGTGATATCGGAAACTATCGCCAACAATATTTACCTCGCTGTAATTATTGTGGTTTTGAATTAAAATAATACAAGATCAGACATTCTGGTGATAGATATGATTTGATACAATACGTATGATTTGTAAGTATTGTTTTTGTTGTAAAAGTAAGTTCGTAGTTTTCTACTTCAATAATAATTTGTATGTATATCGTATAACAGTAAATAAAATTGTAGTTTCTTTCTCTCGTTCGGTGACTCATCGTAACAGACGTGAGCGGGCGTTACACTTTTTCAAGAGTGACTCCGAGCCACAACATAATTTAAGACATTGTCATGTCAAAAAACGTTTTGGCGCCATCGTGAAAGAAGATGGTTGCAGTTTTTTTCCTAATTATTGTAATTCGTGTAAATTATAAGTAAAATTAGTTAATTTAGGTGGAAATCAATTCAATTTTGTTTAGTTTTTTTTTGTTTGTTCAAGTGAACAACTGAACTACTAATGAAGAAATTAGTGTATCGTGTATATCCTCGTTGCCGCCGAATCTCACTGAATTAACTTGGGTAATGAGACCACCGCTTTACTTAAAACCCTGACATGACTTTGACGTACAACTTACGACTAATAACCTAAAATGGCTTGTGACTGTTGAAAATAATTTATTTGTACGAAAGACATGGCAGCATGGCCTAAAGGTCTTAGCCGGCCCCAGAAACCTAAAAAAAAGAACTAAAACAATGTTAAAGTTAGTTATGTGGAAGCGCGATCGATCTAAAACCATTTTTACGTCAAACTTGCAACACACGACAGTTAGACGGATGGCAACAGAGGGACCATCACGTGAGCTGCTAATTGTATTAACGTCTATAGGGATAGATATATCGGAAACTGTGTCGAATAGCATTCATCTTGATTTAATTATTGTGCCGTTTCAATAGTTACAGTTGTATGAGATCCGACCTTATAAATTTTGTCGCTTATGTGGCCGTCCTGGCGTCGGACTTAGTTTTTAAAAGTAAAAAAAAATTAGAAAATTTGGTTTTTCCAAATTTTCTAATAAAAAAAATGTTCGGGATTAGACATGTGCCCGGTTGGCGATAGGCTTGCCACCTATCACATTGTGGGACTTAGTGTCTTCGGTTAGTCGTGGGTGCCCTGGTTGTGCCTCTGCCTATCTCTTCGGGGATATGGGCGTGAAGGTACTAGCTTTTAAATGTCCCGGGTTCCATCCCCAGGCGAGCAACAAAATAAATATTTGAAACTGTATATTTTCAATTTTGACCGCCTCGTTCAAGTCGGTCCACACACACACATCGACCAACCGCGAGGCTCGGGTTCGATTCTCGACGGAGGCAGACATATTTTGTGTGATAAACATTTATATATCTTTATTTCTGGGTCTGGGTGTTTATTAAATATATTCTAGTATCTTATTTAAGTTTGTTCTATGTATTATTATCGTTGACTAACACCCATAACATAAGCATAATATAATTTGGTTACTTTGAGGTTAGATAAAATTTTGTGTAGCTTGTCGAGAGATATTGATTTATTTTGGATTATTTAAGTTAAAAAAAAATCGTTGCAAGGGATTGGGTATGTGCCCGAGTGACAATAGGCTTGCCACCTATGACATTGTGTTACTTAATGTCTTCGGCTAGTCGTCTGCCTACCTCTTCAAGGATATGGGCGTAAAGATATTTTACTTTCATCATCATCAGCCGACGGATGTCAACTGCTGGACAAAGGCCTACTCCAAAGAGCGCCACAAGTCACGGTCACCAGCCGCTTGTATCCAGCGACTCCCCGCGACTTTACTTTAAATTTTGTAAACTTTAGATAATGTTTTATTGTCTTCATTTTTCAAATATAGTTAAAACCCTTTGCTGTGCAAAAATACAAAACATACCAAAAATCTTACTAAAAACGTCTGCTACCCCTCTACCTCTACCTATTACTAGCTACCTCTAGCTACTTCTGCCTACCCCCTCGTGGACATTGGCGTTAGGATACTTTTTTAAATTAATACGAGTATTGTGATATGCTTTTACTTATTATTGACGTCATAACGTCAGTGCTTGCCGTTGAGGTGTTCCGGTTCGGAGGATAAGGTAGCCGATAAACTTGCTTTTGCTCGAGGTCTAACATCCTGGCCTCAGGTTAGCAAAGCACCATTACTACCTTTTGCGTCTCCAGTGAATTTCTTACCATCAGGAAATCCGTGTGCTTGTTTGCCTTCCAATACCATACAAAATTTGAACGATCGATGGTTTTTATCCTGCCAAAATCTTAATATATATAAATCTCGTGTCACAATGTTTGTCCTCAATGGACTCCTAAACCATTTAACCGATTATAATAAAATTCGCACACCATGTGCAGTTTGATCCAACTTGAGAGATAGGATAGCTTATACCTCAATTTATGGTAAAAAAAATACCATCCGAGCGAAGCCGGAACGGGCAGCTAGTGTTTCATAAAAATCTTCTCCTGATAATATTTAACAGAACAAAAAACTAACGAAATTGTTCAGGAATAAAATACGATGACCAAAGAAAATAATGATGATTACTAACGGTAAGGAATATTTTTAAGGAAATATCTTTTTAAAAAAATATTTTTTATAAACCGGCCCGCTAGATGTTATCCTTTCTTATTCTATTTGTGTTATAATTTATATTTAATTAATGTAATTAATTTTATATAAAATGTACAGGAGACGAACAAGGAAGTGGGTCACTCGATGGAAAGTGATTACCGCCGCCCACGGACATCCGCAACACCAGGAATATTACAGAAGTGTTGCCGTCCTTCAAGTAATGAGTACGATCTTTTATTAAAGGTTCTCTATATCGTACAAGGTGACTACAGACCCTGCTATATCTCTCACATTACAAAAAATATAAAACATAAATCAAAACATATATGTAGACAAATTGATAACCTTCTTCTTTTTGGAATTGGATAAAATATACTACATATTCATAAAGGTCCTTTGTAAATCATTAGTCCCTTCAGAAAGCCCGTATTAAGGCACAAACGAAATGCGGGTAGGTATTAATTTAAGGTATCATCCGCCTTTGTGCTCTTTTTGTAACGACAGATAAATTTCCAGACCTATCTCTAATTAGGTGGGTGAATGGCTAATACCGCTATTTATTTTATTATCTCATGTTTATTCAAACGGAAGTTTCTTTTATTATCTTATGTCTATTGATTACAAGCGACCTGTCCTAGCTTCGCACGGATAAACTAGTAACAAATAATAAATATAGCTTATTTTTATCGGAGACTAGCGGTCCACTCTAGGTTCGCACGGGTGTAAAATATATATAAACCTTCCACTTCAATCACTTATCTATAAAAGAAACCGCATCAAAATCCGTAGCGTAGTTTTAAAGATTTAAGCATGCAAAGAGACATTGTAACAGAGCAAGCGACTTTGTTTTATACTATGTAGTGGTTTTGTAATTCTAGTAGTATAAGATGTATTCTATAGTATTCTTATTGTCGTTTATAATCAATGGAAACTGTGCAATGTATTTAAAATTTGCTAATAAAATTAATACTACCCGGGATTGGATATGTGACTGGTTGGCGATAGGCTTGCCACCTATCATATTCTGGGACTTAGTGTCTTCGGCTAGACGTGTGTGACATGGTTGTGCCTTGGCCTACGTACCTCTATGGGCGTGAAGATACTTATTTTAAAAAAATATGAAGTAACTAACAATAAAAGTTACTAACAATAAAACAGTTAAAGAACTATTTCTGTATATTGAAGACGTTTAAGAAACTTAGGCGAATAAAAAGGGGCAGCAAAACGATTTCTAGCATTTTTACTTAATGTCTATCTGTTTATATCATCGATTTACGCCGAAATCACTACTCCGATCGTAATGAAATTTAGCTGGTACGGAATCTATGCTATGAAGTAGGTTAAAGAGTATTTTTTAACGCCCCCACTAAACGAGTTCCCCGGGTATCGTCTATCGTCTTACATATACATAGGAATCTTCGTGTCAAGTCTGCTTTGCAAAGAGTATAAAGTGAACGAAGTTATACGGTCGGTTAGTCTTTAATAAACATAAATAAAATTTTCATGATATTGGAAGGGAAACAAGCAGATGGAAAAGGTGAGAAATTCACGACGCCTAACGACACCAAAGGTGGTAATAGTGCGTTACCAAACTGAGGCCGGGATATTAGCTCCCGAGCAAAAGTAAACTTACCGGCTACTTTATCCTCCGAACCGGAACACATCAACAGCAAATGTTGACGTTATGGCAGGAGGAATAGCTAGGGCGGTGGTACAACCCAGATGAGTCGCTGCAAAATTTTAGCAAAAATTAGAGTCGTTTTATTGAGTAAACACCCACTAAGGACGAAATTTTGGAAATTCTACCTCTTAGAGGTTGAAATTAGGGTTGAAAGTTTGTATGGAAGACCGTAATTTTTAAGTTAGAAACTTTTTGGGCTACTTATTAAAAATGAGTAGATACGTACTTAAGTATTTCTCGAAATCATACCCCTCAGGGGGTGAGATAGGGGTTGAAAGTTTGTATGAAAGAAGAAAAGTGGATTATACAGTAAATAAATTAATTGCCATTCGAGCAAAGACGCGGGTAACAGCTATTTCGATATTATTTTCGATTTTATTTTCTGCCGTATTTTACAGTCATAATATATAAACCAAGTTGCTCTAAACGAAAGCTTGTTAGACTCGTGACTTTATTAATCTAAAACATAAACAATATTCGCAGACCATCGAATACTCATTACGTACGATCGAACGTTAGTAAGGGGCGTCGCTCTGGGTGGTCTAGAGGAGATACACGATTTCAGATAAATTATTCTCTCTATAAGTTTGCGAATAGCCATTAGTTGGTGTCACGTTTGACGCCCCCTTAAGTGATATCCGGCAATAAGGCGATGAGTTATGACTATATGTATTAACTTTCCCAGATAACATGCTCCTTTTGGATTAAGAGGAAAGTAATTGATAGTTAGGAAGTTACGTGCTTTGTACTTTTATATCTTATAGACTGAGATCCTTGACCAGCCAGACTGTAATTATTAAATGAAGCTATTTTTGAAGTTATACTTCTTTTGGCGCGTTAGGAAAACTAATGAGGGTAAATTTTTACGATGCGCGCGCACACCGTCACGAAAAACCGACATAATGAAGTTAGCTATAGATAACATTTTAGTTTTTATTAAATATTAAATAAACTTTATTTAACTAAATAATGCATTATCATAAAACTTTTAATGTATTAAATACGTTTTTTCTATGGTTAGTGTCATTTTGTATACAAATGTAAAATAAGGCAAACGATAAATTTTTTAAAAATATTTTTATCTTATTACGCCGAAGAAGTATAACTTCTAACCCGTGTACATAAGTACACACACAATTTTTTTAATTTTTTTAATGTTGGACACATAGAGTGTGGATTATTATTATATTGTTAGGTATCAATTGTCAAGTGTGCACAGATCAAGAACTAATTAATTTTCATCAATTTAAACAAATATGATTCCTTCATTTCAGCTTTGTATCAATTAAAAAAAACTTAGTACATCACCAGACACTTTTGGAGGATATGTCAAGGAAGGAAGGTTTACTTCTTTTATTATTCGAACGGTTAAGGTAGCACATTCTCTCTCTAAGAATGTATTTCCAAAACTATAGCTTCTTTAGAAAAAAAAGGAATTAGGCACTTTTTTGGATTAGTGTAGTTAAGGTAAGCGTCATTGTACTAAGCTGTTTATAATAATAAAAGAAAAATGAACTTAGTCTTTAAAATTATTGTACCTCGTGTTGGTCCAGGCTCCTGACTAGGTTGGTCCTGACTAGGTGGTAGAGTTTTGCAAGCTACTCGACAGGATTGGTACCACCGCCTTTACTATTCCCGCCGTCATAATGTCAGGGCTTGCCGCTGATAAGTTTCGGTTCGGAGGATAAGGTACCCAGTGAACTTTCACTCGCAACCTAAAATCCCGGCTTCAGGTCGACAACGAAATATTACCACCTTTGGTTTCTCTAAGCGGCTTGAATTTCTTACCATCAGGAAATCCGTCTGCTTGTTTGCCTTCAAATACCATAAAAACAAAATAAATTATAAAAACTCTGTTTTCCTTACAAATAATAAAAAAATACTTCCATAAAGAAGAATAACCAAACCCTTTGTAATATTCTCAATATTTGGTCAATAGGTCATACAGCCCTATCAGATATTTATAATCGACCTCTCGATCCATTAGTCGGGCGGCGCTGCTTCCGGCTTCCGCTGCGAACCGGAAGTGGGTTCAAACATATGGATCGCTTTAGTTCTGAGTTCTTTTCAATTGATGTGACTTGTGAAAAGTATTTCAAATAAATTGGTTTTAATGGTTTGTAAATAAAAGCTAAGTGGCGACCTCGGTTTTTAAACCAAAAAAGGAGGTGGTCCTCAATCTATGTATTTTTGAAAAAGATAATGCATAGCTTCTATTGCGGGCATTGAGCGTGGAGACCGAATCCAGAAATTCCGTAACGAAAAAAAACCGCCATCTAACGATGAATAGCAGAACTTTTCATCACTTGACTTTTTGATCACGCTTGTCTCTTAAGTTTCAACAACTCGCCTCTTGGTGGCATTGGTTATGTCGGCGTTACTGCGCGAGCGTAATCCCTCCTCTTTGCCCTTCATTCTGGTGACTCATGCCTGCTTGTTCTATTGCCTTACTGCGGCAATCTCCGAGTGCTACACATCTTTTTTTGGTATGTTTTTTGTATCGCCTCTGAGGTCTAGCGGTCCAAGATTGGGACTTGACTACTTGAGGTCCAGGGTTGGAATCCTGGGTCGGCAACAAAAAGAAAATGCGGTATTTCCATTTTTTTAATAAAAATGTTTTGCTCGGGGTTGGATATATGCCCAGTTAGCGATAGGCTTGCCACCTATCACATTGTGGGGCTTACTGTCTTAGGCTAGTTGTGGGTGCCCTGGTTGTGCTTCTGGCTACCGCTTCAGGGATTTGGGCGTGAAGATACTTTTTATGTTACGTGTTTAATCGGCTAGTGACAAACCGATTTTGCTGGTTCTTTCTTAGAATTATAGGTCATGATTCCTGAGTGGTTGCGTATTAACTTGAAAATGAACCGAATAGTGATTTTCAAATTATGAATAATGCCCATACAATATATGGACCACCTCATGATTGATGATGTCTTGTACTAGGAGGACGTTGATAAAATTAACGTGGAACCATCGTAATCATTACCTATCTTCCGAACAAAGAAATATCAAATCGCAACGAGGTATCTGTCCAATGAAAATGGAATTGGTTTTAACAGTTTTACTACGTTTTGTTGTTAGATAATAATGATTTTTTTTGTGTAAACAAACGTTATTAAACAATATTTTATATTTCTCTACAGCAAGTTTTAAACTTAATTTTATTTGATAGAGAAAATACTTGTGTTAGCGATCCCTCATATCAAAGATGTTAAGGTTGCTTTGCCAATCTCACACTGTTTTTTTAATAAAAATTCTGATGAAGTCCATACATTTTATCAACATTCTATTCGCACTAATAGTTTAAAGTTTTATTTAGTATCATCAACAAAGATGAAAATTGGTATAGAGCTAGAACATTTTTTAAAGATTTTATTTGAAACTGAAATAAGGTATATTAGAGACTAATGAGGTAATGGTTTTCAATTGAATATAGAAAAAGAATATGGAGCAGAAAGAAGAATTGGCGGATACATATGCCTAAAACTGGCTGGGAATGGCTAAACCGTTCAGAAATTTGCCCCTCCTTTTAATTCAATCCCAATAGAATTATAGAAAATTAAAACTTGTATTCTGCGCTGCCAAAGAAGCAAGTAGTATTAAACATATTTAGCTTGTACTTTCTAGTATTACACAAAAGCTTGTATAAAAATGTGTGTATGTGTAGGTAATTCATGCAAATCCAGTGACGAGGTCAAAGAACATAAAAGTTTCCTTTGTGTTGGTCCGGGCTCCTTCCCAGAATAGAGCCTCTGCCAGGCAGCTCGAAAAAGACGAGCGTAGGCTTAACGTCACTAACACCGTGCAACCTTCTAGGTGGTAGAGTTACGCAGCGACTCGCCCGGATTGGTACCACCGCCCTACCTATTCCTGCCGCCACAACGTTCAATGCTTGCCGTTCACGTGTTCCGGTTTGGAGGGTAAGTTGGCCGGTAAACTTACTATTGCTCGAGGCCTGACATCAAGGCCTCAGGTTTACAACGCACCATTACCACCTTTCATGTCTTTAGGCTGTGTGAATTTCTTACCATCAGGAAATTCGTCTGCTTGTTTGACTTCCATTATTATAAAAAAAAAGAGAAATATAACGGCAAAAATCTCTCAAAGTCGATAAGGATTTTTTCACTTCAAAACCTATCATGTCAAACATTTTTCCAAGTATTTTTTTCAATTTAAACATGTCTATTTAAGTTTTATTTACAAAACTACGTAAAAGTAAGACAAATTAAGTACTTGCCTGGCGTTTGTCCGACGTTTGTGACACAATCACTGGCGACTATCGCGTGACGTCACTTTGTTCATTAACTTGAAAAATACTTTTTTAATTGAGGAAACTGTTAACAAGGGTAATTTATATGGAGGAAGAATTAAGTGATGGAAAAGCTGTTAAGGTTCAAGGAGGAATCCAGACCCCTTGTGTACAAAAGACCATCTGTCTCAACGCCTGGTAAGACGTGAGGGTAAGAAAATTTGTATTTAACCCCTTTATACTTTTTATAAATGGCATTCATTTACTAAGTTTCTGTACACTATTCTATTCTGGAAATAGAGGTGTGATAGCTGGTAGTCGGAAGACTTGCAACTTAAAGTCCGGTTACGCCGGCAATGCCCCTGTAACACAAATGGTGTTTATAGAACGCGGTTATCTCTTGTGTAAAAAAATTCCTAAATAATTCATTTTGTCTTCGTTTAATGTACTTGCCTAACTAATACTTTTGCTCGTAGTTGGTCTAAAATAAAAGCTATCATTGAAATTAAGCAAAATAAACTCCGTCAACATTTTTTAAAATTTCATTTTAAATATTTTTTCCACAATTTTACTCTGGGGCTTTATTTAATACTTAGCCTTACCTACTTTTACTTTTGGTTGCATCACAAGGGTTAAGAAAAGTGAAATAAATTTTCATTATAACATTTAGTATTTTTAACTACTGTTGATAGAACAGTATTACAAGTTGCAGAATATTGTTTGTTAATAAAGTACCTATAAAAAGTCTGAAATAACAACACATTTGTTTTACCATATCTCCTGTACATATGTAAATAAATTCTTTTATAGCTTGGTCATTACATTGTAGCTGAACGCCAATTATAATGCTAATATTTAAAAAAAAAAACGGAAAGTTGCATGGAGCGTCGAAAAAACATTTTTGTACAAACTGTTAGTAGTTGTTAATGTCAAGTGAAGTTCACCGTGTCCGCTAGTATGTAATAAATATAACCAACATGTATAACATAAGATTACTTAAAAGGACGTTATCAATAATAAATATAATGATCAATTTCTGCGTCAGTTTCTTTTTGTTTTGGGTGTTGTTAGGAGACTGCTCTTATTAAAAATTAATTTCGGTAACAATTTTTTCAAAAAGTAGGCCGTGACTTTAAGAAGCTTACACAAAAATTATATGAGAATCCGACAAGTAATTTTCGTGTTATACTTAACTTTACTTTTTAAAGTAATAAGAGGACATTTTGCAGTTTTTCTGCATCTTAATTATGAACACCTCCATTTCTCCTCTAGTATCGCCTCTGTGTGGAACTTTAATCACAAGGTGATATTCTATTTCAATCCCCTATTTCAATCCCCGGGTCAGAAAAATAAAAGAAAGTGTGTTTTTTTAATTTTTAAATAAAACAAAGTTGCCTAGAATTTAATATTTGTCCGGTTGGCGGTCGGCTATCCACTTAAGACATTATGGGACTTTCCCTCGGTTCGACTCGGTTCCCAGACTCAAGAAACAAGTCGTTTTTGCTTACGAACGGTAGTATTTTAAACGAATAGTAAAACATCTAACTACGGTCTACCATAAATATAAGCAACGCTTCGTTACTTGTAGAAAAACAACCAATGGCTATGCTAACAGATTACGATTCGTTGATTATAGAAACCGGGCTTTAGTATCTTCGGACAGGTACGGATGCCTTGGTTGTGCCTCTGCCTACCGATTCAGGGATATCTGCGTGAAATACTTTATATTACCTGCAACACCAAAGTTTCACTTTACAATTAAAAAAGGATTCACAACTGAATTTGTACGAAACCTTCCAGTGTATTAGATTTTATTCAAGACAAACTCCAACATTAAAAAACAGCGAACTAATATCAGACCCGCTAAGTTATATTAGAATCGTGTTTTAGGCCAAGCAAGAACTCCCACTACTGATAGCAGGCGTTGTATACACGAGACTTGCATGCCAAATTATTCCATCGGATGTACTTGTATTGATGAATATTGGCTACTAAGATGAACCGGGCGCCGATCGAGCGTTGTTGTCATATCTACAGTAGTACTATTTAAGTTATGTGCTTCGGTTTTGTTTGTCAAGCTTCGGAAATCCAAATGCATTTTAAAGATATCTATCTATGTAGAGTTGTTATTACACATTAATAATCATATCGCTTAAATTTACATTAAGGCATCCAATTTAAAATAAAAGTATAAAGTGTAAAAAGAGTAAAAAGTTTAAAGCTGAAGTGAATAATTTAAATAGTAATACTGTACCTTACTGATTACTAGTATGAATGTTACTGGATAAGGGTGAATTAATATTTTAATTTTAGTAACGTTTTCGAGCACATTTTTTTAAATTTAAGAAACCTGATACTATTATGGGCTTTTGATTCGATACTGGTTTACTAGCTTAAAACTAAGACTAGTTGAAAATTTTCTTTCCTTAAAAGTGAAAGAAATAAGATTCTGTATTGCAATTTTTGTCTTGGTATTGATAAGCAAACAATATTTTTTCAATTCTATGGTAAACGACAGAAACAAAGACTACAATAATTTATCCCTATATATTAACGGGTCGCTGTAGAAGAGCTAAAACTTTTAGTCACGGGAGTAGTCGCCGGCAACATCTATTTGACCGTTTCGACGGCCGAGTGGGTAGCGAACACGGAACAATAACGACGCTCGGGTTCGATTTCAACAGAAACTTGCATCTATGTAATGGGCAAATATGTCTGTATTTCTAGGTCTAGATGCTATTTAAATTTATACTAGTATCTGTTTAAGTATTTTGTTGATTAATATCGCTGATTGACACCTGTAACACAAGCATACAATTCGCTTACTTTTTGGGTTAAAAAAATATTTCATGATTCAAAAAACTACACGCGTTTTTTTGATGACATTTAATTATAATAACAGCCAATACTTCATACCAGGACTATAGAATAAATTGGTCTAAGTGCGTTTCATAACACTAAATGGTAATGCTTTGAGTATCAATTGCATGTACTTCGACACAAGTACATCCAGTAGTTAGCATTCTCTGAATATATTGTAGCTTGTTGATATTGTCGAGGATTGTAGTAAATTGAGCATGTCTGCAGTGTATCAATATACTGTTACCAGAGTTGAACTGCACTTAGTGTGAATTTTCTTTTTTTCCCATGTTTCCTCTATTGCCCTTCGGAATAGCCCGTCTTCCGTTCTGCCTCGCTATTGCCTCGAGTGCGATTTGGTGTTTTCTCTGGTGAGTTCTTCGACAAAGTTGGCGAAGGAAGTGACAAATGGTTTTGTTCCCCGAGTGCAGCTCTATTCGTGATCGCTCGCAGAGGTGGGAGGTGGGAACTTTAGGTAGGGTTGTCACATGTAAAGAACGTGACAATTTATATTGTTTCCGAGCTCTTTCTTTATTCGTGTTTTGGTCGCGGATGTGGGTGGTGAGAACGTCAATTAGGTTTGTCACATTCTGTGTCATTTGGAGGACTATTTGCCATAACAGTTACACTGAGTACACGTAATTATCATAATAATTATCAAATTACTTTACATCTATTAGTCTTACTTATTCTTGACGCCATTATAACAATGGTCTTAGGGTAAGGTAGCTGGTAGACTTGCACAATAGGATTCACATCACAGCCACATTGCAAATCTCGTTGACTGAATAATTATTTCATTACAAAATTAAAAATGTTCAATCAGCTCGATAAATCTTAAAAGCTTTGTTTATAACCGCATCGAAATTCGGCCACCTTTTCAAAAGTTTTGGTGCCACACACAAACATACACATATTAAGACACGTCAAACTCTAACACCCCTTATTTTTCGTCGATGGTTCATTCCAAGTTTTCAGTGACCTGGACAAAACCTATTCGTAATAAAACCTTATGGATCACGTTTGCTTTCAAATAAAAAAAAAAACTGTTAAAATGTCAAAGAAACGTTTGTTTTCGTTTTTTTACTTTAAACGAGTCAGAACGCAAACACATGTTAACGGTTTAAACTGGTACCATGTATTTCCTTTTAAATTTTGACACGTTTTAAATTAATAATGCTATTCCGCCATACCGTCAATGCTTGCCATTGACGTGTTCCGGTAAACTTACTTTCCACGAGCCCTAACATCCCGGCCTCAGGATGGCAACGCACAATTACCACCTTTGGTGTCTTTAGGCGGCCTGAATTGCTTACCATCAGGAGACCCGTGTGCTTGTTTGCCATCCAATAATATAGCAAAAAAAACTATTATTTCTACTTTTGTGTCCATAAACAAAGTGTTATAAAAACCCCATATTTCAAATTAAGTCTAACTTCATAGTTCATTCTTTTAAATGACTGAAGTGGTTAGTTTGAAATGAATAATTAGTTAACTTAATAGTCTCAGTAAATGCTTTCACTGTAATCAATCTTAGTTTCATAGTTTCAGTTTAAATTTTACTCGGTTGGACGAAATCGCATACAGTAGTACTATTTAAATTATGCGCTTCGGCTATATTCGGCAAGCTTCAGAAATCCGAATGTATTTTAAAGATATCTATATAGAGTTGTAATTACATAATTAATCATTTTGCTTAAATCTAGATAAGGTTAACCAATTTAAAAATAAAAGTATATAGTGTAAAAAGAGTAAAGTCGAAGCGCATAATTTAAACAGTAGTATTGTAAAAAAAACATGTAAAACGAAACTTCAACTATTAGGGAAATATAAGCTCATAGTTTATTTTTTAAGAAAACACATCAAATAAGCAATTCCAAAAACAAGAAAGTACGAGTAAATCTTCTGATGGTGATAAAATTATTTTAGACAGTAAAGATGTAACTGATGCGTTGCCAATCAGATGATGTCTGAGATTGCTGAACCTATTCCTGCTATCTAGACACGCGGCAGCCGAGTGTAATTTTACGCGAACCACTTGGTGCCACTTTTGACCCTTTTATAACTCAAAATCTATTTAACGTAAATACATAAAACTACGTGTGTGTAATCATATTTATAAGGACATCAAAAATCTCAAATTTCATAAAGCTAGCTCAAACGGTTATAAAGATATGAAGGTCTAAAAGTCGTAAATTTTAGTACCTACTGACTAACTGACTGACATACCTACAGTAGCTAATCATAACCTACTTCCAGATGACCTAGAAGGATGAAATTTGGAATTCAGCCCGGTAATTATGTGTTAACGTAGGAATAAATCAAAAAATTCAAAATACCCATACAAAAAAAAACGCAATAAAAAAAATTAAATTAAATACCTGCCTAATTTTCTTTACAAAAAGTAATGATATCCCACCAAAAACATAAATGTAAAAAAGGAGAGCCATGTTCAATACAAAAATTATGCTTGGCTGTGAACTCCGCCGCAAAAAGAATGGAAATCTTAATGGGTGCCAAGTTCTATGCCAAATCCATTTTAATCCAAGCCAAGTCAAATCCAGGTTAGATTTGACTTGGCCAGTTTTTATAATATATATTATGTTGAATATTGTTATGAAATAATTGATGTAATGAAATGAAACCTACTATTAGATCTCTTATTTTGAAATAACAGCATTTGTTGTAGTTATCGAATAAAGCAAAGAAATAGAGTTTCATACTTAATCATAATGTTATTTTGTTCCTATAAATAAGTATTTGGATTTTGCATAGAACTTGGCAACCATTAAGATTTCCATTCTTTTTGCGGCGGAGTTCACAGCCAAGCATAATTTTTGTATTGAACTTGGCTCTCCTTTTTTACATTTATGTTTTTGGTGGGATTTGATTTCTTACATTGTAATTTTTTCCATAAAAAATGTTTGTACGTCACTAGGCCAGGAGTAGTCGTTCATTCATAATGCAATATTCAAGACCTTGACTGTAACTACTTCTAAGTGCATTTACGCCCATATCATTGAAAAGGTAGGCAAAGGCACAATTAGGGCACCCACTACTATCCAAAAACACTAAGTCAAACAATGTGATACGTGGCAAGCCTATCACCAACCGGTCACATATCCAATCCTGAGCAGCATTATTTTATTAGAAAATTGGAAAAAACATGTTTTGTGTTTCTTACCCGACCCGGGAATCGAACCAGGGACCTAGTCAAGTCTAACACCTGGACCGCTAGACCATAGAGGTGACAACTTACTACTAGCAAAGGCAATATATATTAATCTATATATACTAATCTGTGCTACTGCCTACCTTCTTCCAAAAATAAATTAATTGAAATTGAAATATTATAATATTTTGGAGAAGTATTTTTTTCGCCTTTTCTTCTCCTGACTAGGTTTGGAAATGTAGGTATTTTATGGTAGCCAGGATAAAAATTTATCATTTTATATTTTTTTGTCATTATATAGCGTTGTAATTAACATATTCTTGACTAAGATACTAATGTAAATATACATAAATAACATAATGATAAAAAACTGAATAAAAGAGTTTGTTAAATGTTTGCACACCATAATGTTTATGTCACGAGATGTCATTTCGAATAAGTATTTTATAAAATCTTTTAAAGACACATATTCCGCAAATAAATAATTTTCATTTCAAATTTCGAAAACAGTAAAGTGGAGAAAGCTAGGTAGAACTGAAAGGCCTTGTGCTCTGACTACCACGCAAGTGACTTGGTGTGAAGATATGTGTGCGGAGATTCAACCAATATGAAGTAATAAATTGATGTCACTAATTATTCTATTCAAGTATGAAGATACCGAAGTCGTGACTAAATCACCCTAAGAGACTAATATTCGATCGTCTCGTTAAGTAATTTTCCTGGTCCACTGTACCCAAACTACCAACTTATCCCGGGTTAGTTTCATGCAAACTGAATATATAATTTGGTACACTCAAAACTATCAACATATTGAAATTTGTGTTAGGGTCAATAATACTCTAATAGCCACTTTGTTTTAGCAATGATCGATCTAATCGCCTTATGTTATGGTTTAAAATTGCATTTACATCGAAGGCTTTTGTTGCTTTTGATTTGAAATGGTATTTTACACAAGATCGTTACAATTAATTTAGGTTTGTTATTAGTAACACCTGAGATGCCTCTATTGAAATCAATTTAGGTCAATGTTATGTTTTTTATAAACCAACTAGCTGCCCGTTCCGTCTTCGCTCGGATGGTAATTTTTTTAACATAAATTGAGATATAAGCTATCCTATCTCTCAAGTTGGATCGAACTGCACATGGTGTGCGAATTTTATTATAATCGGTTAAGTGGTTTAGGAGTCCATTGAGGACAAACATTGTGACACGAGATTTATACATATTAAGATTTAAAAAGGAGGTTATGCTGGTATGCTCGATTAATATTTTCGAAGTGAAAACTTCTTTACCGGAGTTGCACTTTTTTTTTTTTGGAATGGGTAAAAACTTCTAAACTCGCGTCAAATTGTCAGATCGTCAGATCGTCATATCGAAAATTCGTAAGACGGCGCAGTCTGTTGCACGAATGTTCGTGTTATTGTGTTTGTGTACAACAGCACAATAAATGAATATTTTATAAATTACAGTATTTTCATACTGATAATTAAAGTAATTCGTGCAAAATTATTCCCTAACTATTCCAAAATATCAAAAATGCACAACGTTATTAACGTTCAAGATTTCACTTCTGCTGGCACTCCCGGAGTGCAACTCGTCGTTTTTTTATGTATGGTAGTCGATTTCTTAGTAACTACTGAACCAATTTAAATTATTTTTTATTTAAAAAAGAACACTTCTGTCGTGGTTTCATTGCAACCAATTCTGGACCTCATGATAGACTCTTAGGGAAAATAATGAAAGTACTTAATGTTTTGTGTCCTTATGCGTCTTAAGCTTCAGCCAAACCTATCCGATTAACACAAAAGCTAAATGGGAGCGATGCCTTGCACAACTAAGCAACTTAGACGCCGGAATAAGGTTCCAGTAACGCGGGAAGCATATACAACTATTGGACAGGTGTGTTTACAGATAATACTCATATCTTTTAATATTTTAATTTTAAATTAATAATAATCTACACATTAATACGCGATGCCAAAACTTTGGACCTTTTTTTACGAAAATTGCGCGGACGCATGAGCATAAAATTTGGCACACTTATAGTTAATGGGTAGGAAAAGTGCAAAACCCTGATATTTTTCAATAATTATGCTTATCAAGTACATTAAATCAGTAAATAAAACATTACCCACACTACCACGCATTTATTTATTTTGGCGACCACTAGTATATTTATAAAGTTATCAGATAAGGTGTTAAGTGATCAGTTTGTTGCTCAAGCGGAAAATATGCAAACCTAACTCTTTGGATCATCTAGATATTAACAAAATCAGAGATCGAAAAAAATTACAGTGGTGTAACTTTTTACAAAATCATCAAAAAATTATTTTTCCATTGAAGTTTATTTCTTTCAACTGTCAAGCTAAATCGTAATTTATTCGAATTTTTTAATTTTTATTTTACAGAAATAAATACATTCAAAATGATGTCGGCTTTTGCGACGGTACACCTATTCCGTAACTATCTAGCAGAGGCCTATTTTTAGCACGATGAACACACCATAACTAATAAAGGTAGAGTTTCGAGATTGGGTCATTTTGAGTTAAAATTTTCTTCTCTATCAGAATGTTTTGTGAAAAACCCTTAAATACTATTAGTGCTTGAGTAATTTGCGAAAAACTTAACATTTTTTTTCACTTTGTTAATATTACCAGTGCATACATTTTTTTGTACTAATTAATTCTTAGAGATGTCATTCCGAATTTCGGTGTCACAATTTTAGGAGTTTTATTTCTTTTTAACGCTGGTAAAAACTTACTGTCGCATAGTCTACTCGGTGGTATTAGGGTTTGTGTAAGGTCTCCGGGTCAAATTCCGGATCAAGCAACTCAAAATTCTAATAAAACACCGTTCCTCGGATTGGATGCACGCCCGCTAGGCGATAAGTTTGACATATATCACATTGTATGAGTAATTAATGCCTTCAAGTAATGATACCCTGGTTGGATCTCAGCCTACCTTCTTACCTTTACGGTTTTTATGATTACGGACGTGAAGATGCCCAGTTAAACACAATGAAATAGATTGGTTTAACAACCAGTTACTATAAATGTAATGAAACCATGTTGGTGTCTTATCCCTCATAGTAATAAAAGTAACGGTATTTGTTACTAAAATGTAACTAGGCGATACATTTTTAAGATTCTTTCTTATTGTTTCCACTACCTTAAATATTCCTGCCACCATAATGCCAGAGCTTGACTTGTCTGGATGGTAGCCGATAAACTTACCCACACTTGCACGTTCTTCAGTCTGAGCAAAAGAGTATAATAATATACCTATACAGGACGTTTCAGTTTGGAAACATACCATTTCCACTTTTGGCATCTATTTACGTGTTATTACCATAAGAAATCCTTCTGCTTGCCGTCAAATCTCATAAAAATCCATGTCACAGCTCTTAAAGCGTATACACACGTTGTTTTCATTTCCATTAAAGTCTCGTTTGATCTAACAAAGTTTTCTAAAGAAAAAAAGATCTATAAGTGAACCTTTCACTCGGCTACACTGTGGCTCTCACGTTGTCGCCGCATCTAATTGGCTTTGAGCTATCTTTAAAAGAGGCCTCGAAGCGATATGGGTGCTTTTCCAATGTCGCCGAGGTTTTTTAAATATATATATTTTTTCAAACCTCTTTGGTATATAGGACACCTGTGTTACTATCCGTAAATCATTAATATATCGACTTGTGTGACAATCATCCCTATTAAATATAACATTTTTTAAATAAAAACTTTTTAATTCTTCCTCTATTTAAAGCTGTGATAAAAAAAGATTTCGTTAATGCAATGTTAACGTTTTTATCACTATTTTAGTATTTTGACCCGGTCTGTCTGTCTTTCTGTCTGGCTGTTTGTATTCGGGTCATAACATCGAATCTAGAAAACCGATCGAAAAGAAATTTGATAACTAGGTACGTTATGTTTCGGGAAAGGCAATAGATTACTTTTTATACCACTTTTTAAAAAAGTTTCTGTAGAAAAGGAGTAAAAGGCAATAGAGCTTTAATTCATTAATATGTAATTTAGTTTCCTCTATACGTTTTTCAAGTCGTTATTTGGTTTTGTAATTTAAAAAGTACAGACAAATTGGCGTGAAGAAATTATAAGCATAGCAATACTCAGTTTAAAAGAAATCAAATAACGGGAAAGGAAATACATGTCACCATACTTACTTTTAAGTAAGTCGTTCCACCAAGTTTTTTCCCAAGCAAAAGAGAGAGTGTGTAGTAAAAATTGTTGACACGACAGACGTTGTTCTGCTACTTTTTTTATGCGATTTTAGTAAAAAAAATGGGATGAGCCACACTTGTCACTTAGGAGTATGTAAAATAGATTTTGACCGATTTTCAGATCTACTCAATATGCTTACAAAATTTCACGAAAATCGGTGGAACTGTTTCGGAGGAATTCAATCACACACACCGTGACACAAGAATTTTATATATTAGATTATAATGATACGTATATGCACACTGAATATAGATAAAAATGTCTGTTTCATTAATTATCTATGCTTAATAATTGATTATAAAACTGCTATTACACAAATAATATATATCACTATCATAAAAAATCACAAACCATAGATTTATAAAAAAATTAAATTCAAAATTACCAATTGGCAAATCACCGGCTACACTTAAGCCTTCATTGACATCACTACACAGGCCCATTCATAGCGCTCAAAATATTGACAACCCCTTTCAGAAGGTTGAAAAGAGTTCGAAAGAAAAGAGGAAGCCCGATTTTACCTCATCCCTCAATGGAACGCATATGGGCCCCGAATACCGCTTTGCACTCGCATCTCAAGGACTGTTTTCGTTGGTTGAAATACACTTTGAGCCCTCGAAAAGAGTTGTGAAAGCAAGAGCTGTTTGTACGTTTCTTAATAAGCTTCAGCAATGGTTTCGTTTTTCATTCAAAAAATAAATGAAGGTAAAGGTTTTTTGACGAAAAGATACAACAATATTATTTGTGGGTATTGTTACTAGTACGTTTTTATATAAATTCCAATTAGTTATTTAATAAATAGGATTTTTGCAAAAAATGAAAAAAGAAACGCCGTTTACGTTTTCTTTTCTGAAATAGTAACAGTTACATTTTTTTGTTAAAAATAAATTGGAAAACAGGGTTGTAAAATTTGTTGTAAAATTATAAGAGAGTACAATTTGAATTTTGAAAACGTAAAAGACTGTACTTGTACTTTTTGTCTCTTACTGATAAACTGAATGACAGACGAAAGATACGTATTGTCACATGTTGATATTGGCTGGTGTGAAATTTTCTTTGCCTGGTCCCAAATGCGGAAAAAGTGTTAACATTAATTTAAGTTTCTGAAAATACTAGTGTTAGCAAGTACATAATGTATATACTGTCTCGCCAAAACTCGAGAACAGCTTGACCAATTTGGCTAATTTTGGTTTTGAATCATTTGTGCAAGTTCAAGGAAGGTTTAGAATATAAGAAAAAAAAAGACCTGCGAGGAAAACTAAGAAAAACAACAATTCAAATTTTCCCATAGAAACATAACGAGTAGAATGAAGTTATCGCCTCTGTGGTCTAGCGGTCCAGGTGTTAGACAGCGGTAAGGTTGTCAAGCAAACTTAGTTAAACATCTTTGTGAGAGCCTCGTGCCTATTACAGGTTTATATACCTGAATCACAGGTCACCAGTGCCCCATCATGTTGACTTATTACAATAACTTAGCCTAAAAGTATATTCGAAATTACGTTTAATGTGTGTGTGTGTGTGTGTGTGTGTGTTTGTGTGTTTGTATGTGTCTGTGTGAGCGTATGTTCACATAGTACAGCGTAAGATCGTGTTATATTTAGGTCCTGAGTAAAATTTGAAAATAATAGATGATAATATAGATGTAAGACCGCAAGTCAGAGACGTAGGACAATAATTTAGTTGGAATTAGTAATTCTTATTTTTGCTTTCTATCCAGTTTGGATTCGTTACATTTGTCTTTATTAGATCTGTTTACATTTTCTGATCACAATGATAAAACAAATGGGAGGTGGCTGAAGCAACATAGTTTAAATGTTACGGTATCTTATAAGGTTAAGTAAGATGTGTGTGCGTGTGTGTGTTTGTCTGTGTCATCATAACTTTTGAATGAATAGACCGTTTTGATTGAAAATTTTTAATTTTGACATTGTTAGTTACAATGACATAAATACAGTAAAATTTAAAAAAAATCATGCGTGTCTAGACACCAAGTCCCTTGCGGGTTAGAAAGAGAGCATTCAGCTCTAAATGTCACGATAATCGCAGACCTACCTGGCTTACTTCATATTTCTTACTTTTTTTAATTCCAATTTGAGATTCTTGACTAACCCTTTGTAGAATATCAACATGCACTTTGCATAACTGTTTATCAATCTTACATTTTTCTTTTTTTAAACAGGAGCAAAAATTTTAAGTTTTCATCCAGCTGAAATAGAAAAAAAAACACGAAATCGTTTATTTCACATTCCATATAGGTATATGGCACTTGTCCGGTTGTTTGATACAAAAATCTACGGCCTTGGTTTAACTCACAGAGTCCTGCGATAAACGAACAGATGGCGTGAAATATAGCGATATGTAATTTAATTAATAGTTTTGCAGGCGCACTCAGAGCAATCAGTTACACGGTAATATTATCTATATAGTATTGTAACTCGGCCGTGTCCTTGAAATAAGTGCCTACAGCTACGCGGTGCGTAATCATGATAGGGCTTTCTGTCATCTGCCTACTTTGAGTTTCTATCTAGTTTGTAAATTTATTACTTTTTATTTATTAGCAAGGATACTTAGTAACAATTGATAATATTAATACGATTAAATAAATACTTAGTGAATTTAATAGAAAGTGTTCAATAAAAATGCAAGTTGATTTTTTTGGATTGACAGATCTAATTAAAAACTATGATTATGTATGTGACTTTATAACATACCGGTCTAATAAATTTGCGACTGAAAAATATTTGCGCCTTAACTGAGATGTGCGAAAAGCTTTATTATTATATTTTAGTGTAGAAAAAATCCGCATTCGAATATAAAGCACAATATATTTTACCAGTCACGTTAAATAGCTACTTGTACTTATTTCGAGTAAAAATTTGCGCTTTACTTTTATTTACTGATTAAAAACTAGCACACCGTCCGTTCGTCACTGCGGTACACCTGCGACTGTAGCATGCCGCTAGTCTTGGGTAGTTCGCGAACGACCTAGGTGGGAAGAGCGCTCCTTTAGGTGAACTATGCGAACTAGTTCATTGGAAATCCCGGTCTTAGTTCTTTTTATACTTCTGGGGGCCTACCATGAACGCTTAAAGCAGTATTATTTCCATTTTGCTAAATGTCCACCTCTATAAGCAACTTTATGGTGTACGTCAGAAGCTTGTCTTTCTCCGATGACAATTAGTATTATTAAAATAATACTGTTTAAAGACCTTATGGTAACCCCCCTGGGGCCCTACCATGAACGCTTATAGCAGTATTATTTCCATCGTGCAAAATGTCTGTCTTTATAAGCAACTTTATGGTATACGTCATAAGGTTGTCTTTCTCGACTGACAATTAGTATTGTTGAAATAGTACTGTTTTAAGAGCTTATGGTAACCCCCCTGTTAGCATCCACTTTATTAAACAGTGGCGCTTTGTGACCAACCGAGTTATTTACTTTTACTGTGCGCGCCTTAATATTTCGATAACCGATATCGATACTAAACAACTTCAAATCCCCATAGTTGAAATTTTATCAAATCATATGAAATCATAACAATCGTCAACTGAAGTTAGAAGTATTGCTGGCTAATTATCAAACAGAGTACTAATATCATTTATGTCTTATTTTACGGTAAGTTTAATTAAAATTAATTTTTTCTCTTCTATTCCCATTTATTGTTACATATAATTGATTATTATTATTATATATCACGTTAATTAGCGACATATAACTTTCATTGGTTTGATTCATTCAAAAAATATAAAAACTTTTTTAGTTAGTTTTCTTTTATAATATTTTATTCCAATTTCCTTATCATCAAATAGTCATCAATACTTAGTTTCATAAAAAAATAATCAATGGTATTTTTACAAAGTAGAATCAATTTTTATTGAATGACATTATTTATTCAACTTAATTCAATTCAATTTATTTTTAAATAACAGTAAACAAAATTTACAATTATCATAACTATATTTTTTTCTTTATTTATTGTTCTTACTAAATTATTTCAAAAAAAGAACTAATGAACTAATAGAGCGAACTAGTTCATCCTTGGATTATGAACTAAATTGAGCGCTCTCTGCAGTGACACCGGTTAGGCCCAAGCCTACATGCCGCGTGCCTGCCCTGATCCGAACGCGTAGGTATAGCTCGCGCGTCGTCCGTTTATATGAAGTTGAAATACTGTATATATAATATAACCGTGTCAATTATCTTTTGATCAGTAATTAAGAAGACATTTAATACAAAATTGTGACTTAATAATGAATTAAATGTTAATTGATATCTCTGAGAGAAGGTCGTGCCTAAGTTATAATTTTGTACAAAATATATTGATTTACTGACTGATTAAAAGATAATTTAGGTTTGTGAGTTCATCCGTGGTACTTCTTTGTCTTCCTGTAATATTTTTATGAAGTTTAAAGGCATGCGTGCAGAATGTTGTCCCGAAGGTAAGAAGTAATTTTCACTCATAAGTAGACACAGAAGGTGGCACTAGTGTAATTTTAGCCCAAGGCTAGGATATTAAGTAATATTATCGCCAAATCAATCCGCAATACATAACACGACAGTAACTTGAAACTACTGAACCAATTTTGGTTAAATTTTATATTTATATATTATTTTATTAAACTTAAAAAAAAGCTTATATTAAGATTTTTAGCCTAATACACAAAACAAATCTGAAAAAACCGCATCAAAATCCGTTGCGCAATTTTTAAAGATTCAAGCATACAAAGGGACATGGGGACAGAGGAAGCGACTTTGTTTTATACTATGTAGTAATAATAACTAATTATCAGTTAAATACCGAGTCTTAGCGCACATAATATTTTACTTACCTGAATACGTAGATTTAAAAAAATAAACTTAACCATTATAGACTTCGTTGATGTAGTGACACGATGTATAATTAAATACGCTAGTAGAATACTAATCAAAATTGCATACGACTTTGTTCAGGAACCTCTCAAAAATATCAAATCACGCCAATGAAATTGACGTTATTTTTTGCACTTTTACTGCGCATAAATTTTAAAGCAACGGTACATATATAAAATATGCATAAGAGGTGATCTTATCACTGCAGCACGAATGTTACGAAAGCGTCTGTCTAAAATACGTGCATGTCTGAGTGAATTTTATCTACTCGTACAATACTATTTTCAATTCATGCATGTAAGAAACCAATTTGTTTTGTCGCTAATAAAAACTGAATAAAATATTCCTGCATTACTGATATTCAAACGCAAAGATTTATATATTATATTTTTCATTTTATTATGACACAGGGATGCAACCTCAATAGGTTTATTGGGTTGCTGAATTCCAGAGAACGCCCTACTAAGCCAGTAAAACTGTATAAGGCCTAATATCCCCACTTCGGCCACAGGACTGTGACGCAGCTGTAACATCTATGGTCTGCGGCTATTATAACTCAAGTACGGCTGTTAACCAATTTTCAGTCTAATCAGTTAGGCTGAAAATTGGTGGGGAGGTAGCTTAGAACCGGGAGAAGGGCATAGGATACCTTTTATCCTGTTCGATTGTGAGGAAACTGGGGAAAACAACATTTTCATTTTTTCCGTACAAACTGTAATTTCCGTAAAAACAAACGTAATGAATTTCGCAAGCTAATTATTTATACAACTGACTATAATATACAATTGACTATTCGCATTTAGTGGAGTCGCATATTTATTATTTCTTAAAAGTTTCGATTGTTGAATCCTAATATATAATATTATAAACGCAAAAGTTTGTATGTTTGTTACTCCTTCACTCAACAACTGCTAAACCGATTTTCATAAAATTTAGCACATTTATGATGGTAGCTTTAATAAACACATAGGATAGTTTTCATCCCGATAAAATGTTCATGTGTTACCATTACCCAGTGGACAACGCCGCGGGCAACAGTTAGTAATTTATAAATATTGATTGGGGGATTTGCGACTAGTTTCAGAATATATTATTTCAAACTTACGCGTTCCATGATCACTAATTATTAGATTAATATCGGGTTCTAATGCGTAAGTTAACTGTAATTCATCGTTCTCAGGTTTTATCAACCGAACTGCATAACCCAAGCTCATACGCAAGGCCACAGAAATAAATAAATACAAAAAATAGAAAAGACAGATATATACCTACAGCAGTTTGGAATCCAGTCTAAAATCTTCCAAATCCAAAAAATCCAAAAGACTTCCGCGGGAGCTGAAGATACGGTCAGTGTCATGTGTAATTAAAGATGACGAACATCACAGCTGGGGGAACATAGGATTCCATCCCTCTGACGTATGGTAATGATCTTGCAGATATAGTCAGCTCGTAATAACGACCAATGTAACTTGTTCAAAACGTCAAACCCTCGTGTTGACCCAGGCACCTTTGCAGAATAGACCATCTGCTTTCCTACCAGGCGGCTCGTATAAGGCTTACTATCTCTAAAACCGTGACATCCTAATAGGTGGTAGAGTTTTGCAGCGACTTGCCCGGATTGGTACCGCCGCGTTACCTATTCCTGCCACCGTAACGTCAATGCTTGCCGTTAACATGTTCCGGTTCGGTAAACTTAATTTTGCTTCAGGCTTAACATCCCGGCCTTAGGTTGGCAGCGCACCATGACCACCTCTGGTGCCTCTCGGCGGCGTGAATTTCTTACCATCAGGAAATCTGTCTGCTTTTTTGCCTTCCAATATCATAAAAACTAAAAAGTTATTACATATGCCTTAAGACCCGATATTAATCCAACCTAAGTAACATTATTGAAGTGAAAACTTCTTTAGCGGGGTTGCGCACTTTTTTGGAATGGGTAAAAACTTCTAAACTCGCATCAGGACACGTGACCTGATCGAAAATTCATAAGACGGAGCAGGGCGCTTGCGCGAATATTCGTGTTGTCATGTTTGTGTACGATAGCGCAATAAATGAATATCGTATTCTACCTCATAAATGATAGTAGTTTCATACTGATAATTAAAGCAATTCGTGTAAAATTATTCCCTAACCATTCCAAAATATCAAAAATGCACAACGTTACTGTTTAAGTTTTCACTTCTGCCGGCACCGTCGTTTTTAGTGTTAGTTATACCTACCAGCGTTTTTCAAACGGAGTGTAACCCGTCGTTTTTAATGTTAGTTATACCTGCGTTTCTCAAACTTTAAACATAACAGGACAACCACCAAATGTATTGTATATTTCATAATTCTAAATCCAGCCACTTTATTTTAATGCTGTGGAACGAAAGTTCTGGAAACTCAACAAAATTGTATTAAAGAAACTCCTTTTATGAAATTTTGTTGTATACTGCTAGACGAAAATGAAAATACACTAAACTGTTCATAAATAATAAAATACAATGTTTATAAATTGAAACTATGACAAGAAAGAAAATATATCATACCTGTACCCATATATTTCCTTGACGAGGCTTATTTCCAAGAACATTAAATAAAGTACCCACTGATATTGTATGAAAATGCTCCCCGAGGCATATAATGTCGTTCCTCAAGTAGCAAATAAAATTAAACGTGTTTGCAGCGCCAGCCTCTCGCGATTAAGACATCACGTATACCTCGTATTTCTTATACGAGACAGCCAGAGACACCGAAAAATAAATTTACCGTGGAAAAAATAACCATTTTTTCAATGGAAATGTTGAAATACAACAATAAGTTATTCACGACTGATGTTTGTAAGCAAATTAAAACTATGTAGCTTTTTCAGTTTACTAGCCTAGCCTGTGGAATTTGTGTTAATCTATATTGACAGCAAACAACATAAAAACTAAGGAACAGAAATTGTTATTCTCTCTACTTTTTTATCTTTTTTCCCAATTTTTTTCAACTTGAGGACCTGTTTTACGCGCTAACGATATAATATAACAATATTCAATTAACCGTATTCGAATCATGGTGTGGCTAATATAAATAAAAAATGATTATATTAACTTAACAAACCAAAATTGCAAGTAAAAAAAGTATATTCACACCCGTATCCCCCAAGAGGTAGGCAGAGGCACAACCAGACGCTCAAGAATAGCCGATGAAACTCTCACAAGCTGTAATAAAATTGAGTAAAATGTATTTTTTTGTGAAATGCTTAGATTTAATTATGCTTTACTTACATTGTGTTTTATTTCGAAATGGTACTACATAAATTTTATCAACATCCTGCTAGTAATTTGTAAGTTACCTACAGTAAGTAATGCCAAAATCTGATTGTGATGAAATTAATGTGGGACTAATATTTTCTAAATATTAGTCTATATATTATATTCCAATATAAAACCTATAATTCAAAAATCAAAATATCAAAATTGGTTAGCTTTTGCCGAATATTCGCGTAATAAATATTCAAAAAACGTACAGTTAGATTGAAAACTTCCTCCTTTTGTAAAATTGGTAAAAAAGTGATTTTAGCCAAAAGTAATGATTTTTAATGTAAAAAGTGTCAAAGACTAAACTGCTTTTAACGGTTTATAGCAACGTTTTCATTCACTGTATTAAAAACATAAGTTTACAAGCGTTACACACTTTTTTAAATAACACTTGTATTCTTCGAAAACACACTTTATTCAACATTTTGTGTTACGTTTTAGCCAATGGATTTCAGTTTTCACAGCAGAATACTACTCTACAATAAAAAACTAGATGTTGTCAAACTCTGATGATGCTAAGAACAGTGAAACCGGAAGGCCATAACGTAACATAACGTTATGCCCGTATTGGTCTGGGCTCCTTTGCAGAATAGACCATCTGCATTCCTGTAGCTCGTAAAAGGCGAGCGTAGGCTTGCCGTCACTAACACCATGACATCCTACCAGGTGGTAAAGTTTTGCAGCGAGTCGCCCAGATGGGTACCACCGCCTCGCCCATTCCTGCCACTACAACGTCAGTTCTTGCCGTTGACGAATTCTATCAAATTAGATCAAAATCGGTTAAGCGATTTAGTCGTCTTTTACGACAGTAACAGACAGACAGAATTTTTCGTTTTCATTCAATTTGATTTTTAAAAGTAAAAGGTAATATTTTTGAATGATGGTAATTTTGTTGCACACTCACTAAACTAACTCTAAGTTATCTCTCTCTTCTTTTAACGAAAGTAATTGACAGAGACAAAACACTTTTAGTGCACTGATTAGTGCACTAAAAGTGTTTTGACATTTCTACACGGCATAATATCTTCCCTTGGAAAACGTCGATTTAAAACGTCAGAATTTCAAATGTTCATGAACTTCATGACTAATCTAACATGTCTCTATCTCTTTTGCTTTTGCTTCAGTTGAAAAAGATAGCATGCATTAAAAATAACTTCAGTTTGTACACAGCAGAATCACTACCAATATCTAACTCAAGTCAGCAGTAACTTAAACAAATGTAACATATTTATGTCCCCTTAACTCGACGTGCCGTAGCAATTTTTAACGCTCCCGGTTTAAATGTATCGCCTGCATAAAGGAAGGAGTGATTTTACACCGTCAATGCTATCTGTAGAAAGGTGGATGCGCTTCCGACACCGCTGCCTTTATTGATAACGCCCACAGATAATTGCAGCCTGTGTATTGCAGGGAAATTAAACCACTGCTTTATCATTAATTGTTACTACTGTTGTGTTTTTCGTTACTTTTTGAATCACGGATTATAAAAAAGGAAAAATTTACTGCCTTTTTTATTTACTGCCTTCTGAACGCTAATCCAAACGTTTATAGGTCTCTAGCGTTGATTAATGTCTTATTGATTTTATTACTAAAAGCCAATCCATGCTTTGTACGTGTAGAGAAACATGTAAACTAATACATGTGCATGTATACTAATGGTCGCCCATTGGTTAAAATTCAACCATAACACATTTCAATATCTTGTTGATAAGTACGCCATCTTCATTTCTGAAGACCATCTATTTGTTTCCAAACTTATTAGTACGTCATCTGTGATCTTGTATCGTTATCATCAATATATGTTTGTGCGTGTCAAATGCATAGTAGTGTGGGTAATGTTATATTTATTGATTAAATGTACTTTAGAAGCATTATTATTGAAACATATTAACGTTCTGCACTTCTACTATACATAAACTATAAGTGTGCCAATTTTTATGCTCCTGCGTCTACGCAAATTTCGTAAAAAGGAGTCCAAAGTTTTGGCATCACGTATTAATAGACACACAACATAAAGGAAGGAGTGATTTTACACCGTCGATTTTATCTGCAGAAAGGTGGATGCGCTTCCGACACCGCTGCCTTTATTGATAACGCCCATAGATTATCGCAGCCTGTACATTTGAAATTAAACCACTGCTTTTTATATCCATTTGTTAGACTGTAACGTTCTGTAATTACGGATTGTATATTTTTTCTGTGTTTTATTAAAACGTTTTACTATCATAAACTAACGCTACGTTTTTGTTATATAATCAGAGCACTTACCATAAGTTTACAGCTTGTCAAGCTTGGCTTATACTCGGTACCGTCTCTGTATGAAAACTTTGAACAACGCCTCTATTGGTAAACAAGAGAGACACAATTTTAAACGAAAGCCCTTACCATTAGTTGATATAGATTACGTGCGGTAATTAACGTGTCGAAATCTACAGCGGGTTTCTTATAAAAATTACGTTCTTTAGATGCGCTTTTCAAACATTTCTTAAAAATATTTTACGGGGACGCTTGCCAGTATAGTAAACTCAACGAGCATCGAACTTATGAGGCACAAAAGTGTCATTGATTTCGACACATAACTTACCGAACGTTTTATATACCAACTCATGGTAAAGGCTCTCTAACACGCATAGTTGAAATTAATTTTCATTTGCAGTGTAACTCAAACTTAATGCTTAGTTACTCGTAAAATTTTCCTTAATTCACCATCATCATCATCATTATCAGCCGCAGGACGTCCACTGCTGGACATAGGCCTCCCCCAAAGAGCGCCACAAGTCACGGTCACCAGCCGCTTGTATCCAGCGACTCCCCGCGACTTTGACCAGGTCATCAGTTTCCTTAATTATTATTATCAATTATTTATATATTAATACGTGATGCCAAAACTTTGGACCCATTCTTACGAAAGTTGCGCGACGCAACAGCATAAAATTTGGCACACTTATAGAAGTGCACAACGTTAACATTTTGTAGTAATAATGCATCTAAAGTACATTACATCAGTAAATAAAACATTACCCACACTACCATGCATTTGACACACACACAAACAAATATATTGATGATAACGATAGAAGATCACAGATGGTGCACTTTAAAGTTTTGAAACAAAATAGTAATTTTTGAGAAATGAAGATGGCGTTCTTATCAGCAAGATATTAAAATTTGTTATGGTCGAATTTCGACCAACGGGCGAACATTAGCGAACCAAAAGACAAGTTTTGCAACTAAACCGTCAGTCATCAATGATCAGAAAGACATATTGAGGGATCCCTGCACTGTGGGTGTCATCCCCAAAATGGCGTCTTATTAATTTACCTCTTTGTAACACAACGACAGATATGACATAATAAAATTAAAAGCAAATAAAACACAAGTATCAAAGGCGAGCTTATTTCTATTGAAAGAATTTTCTTCCAGCTTACCTGTAATAGGAAACTAATAAACAAAATAAGTCTACACTAGACTTGGTATACGGGTAAATAATTATTTTAATTAATATTTTGTTATTAAATAAAATACAGCTTTTCATTTCTAAGAAATTGGATGTGACGTTCCATTTAATCAATATTAATACTGTCGTCAATACTATTACTACACAGTATAAAACAAAGTCGCTTCCTCTGTCCCTATGTCCCTATGTAACTATGCCCCTTCGTATGCTTAAATCTTTAAAACTACACATCGGATTTTGATGCGGGTTATTTTAACAGATAAAGTAATTGAAGAGGAAGGTTTAATGTATATTTCAAAACCGTGCGAAGCCGGGGCGGCTACTTGTCTGGTATAATACTCAAAATACTAGTAGCGTTTTAGTACAATTTATGTGGGACCATCAGAAAACCGTGTATTTCGCAAAAAGACGTATACAACACTACCCGCGCGCTAAAGCATATACTTTATGGATTGTAGGCTATGAGATTTTTTGATTTTTAAACTACATTTCTGTACAGAGTGTATCTAAATGCGTTGAGTAATTTTTGCGCAAAAGAGTCATAAACATTCATCCATTCTCACAAACTTCCGTAGGATATACATGAGACATTTACGTAAGAGGTAAAAGGAAATATATAGAGTTGTTTCCATCCTTGGCACTTGGTGAAACAATTGCACTGCTTCGCTTCGTATACTAAAAGTCATGAAGTAATAATACCTATTAGCCAACCAGTTTCGCTTTTCCTACATCTTCAGGGCTATATTAAACTTTTGTGAAAAATCAGAAACGAAAGTTTGTCAGTAAATAAATGACGGTACATTGTGACCTTATGCCGGTACTTTTAATCATTTTGTTAAAGGTAATGAGCAAATGTTTTTTAACATAACTTGGGGTAATTTTATGTTTTAACAAGTATTATTAATATTGCAACTAATGAATATTTAAATTATACAACAAACTAAAAATAAATTAAAAATAAACTTGTAAGTTACAAAATTACTTTATAAAAAAAGTATCCGAACATGATGAAGTAATCGATTATAAAATACAAAAAAATATTTGAAGATTTAGCAAAAATCCAAGAAAGTAAAGAAATTTCAAAATATTCAAATTCAATTTCAAATTCAAATACTAATACAAACACTAATTTATTTTTCTTTATTTCAAGCTAAAATTATATTAATAAATTCTTAATATCGCCTCTGTGGTCTAGCGGTCCTGGTGTTGGACTTGACTGCACGAGGTCCCGGGTTCGAATCCCGGGTCGGAAATAAACAGGAAATTGTGTTTCCCAATTTCCTCAAAAAAAAAGTTGCTCGGGATTGGAAATGTGCCTGGTTGGCGATAGGCTTGCCACCACATTGTGGGACTAAGTGTCTTCGGCTAGGTTGGCGTGAAGATACTTTTTTTTAAATATATAAATAATCCTCTAATTTCCCCGTGTTGGTTAGGTCTCCTTTGTAGACCACCTGCCCTCCTGCCAGGCAGCTCGACAAAGGCGAGCATAGGATTACCGTCACTAAGACCGTGACATACTACTAGGTGGTAGAGTTTCGCAACGGATTGGTATTACCGCCTTACCTATTCCTACCGCCATAACGTCATGACGTGTTCCGGTTTGGAAGGTAAGGTAGCCGGTAAACGTACTTTTGATCGAGGCCTAACATCCCGACCTCAGGTTGGCAACGCACCATTGCCACCTTTGGTGTCTCTAGGCGGTGTGAATTTCTTACCATCAGGAAATCCGTCTGCTTGTTTGCCTTCTAATATCATAAAAAAAAATAACTACCTACAATATAAATTAAGTAACAATTATTTTAAAATCATTTCAAAATGAAGGATAAGTGCTTCCAAATTTCGTCAAAATTTTCAAGAAACAGAAAATGAATAATGAAAATACATATTTTAAAGTCGAGTACGTTAACACTGTTAATAAAAACTGTTTCATTTTGCTAAAAAAAATTTATCTAAAGCAAATAGCACCTAACAATTAACGCCAGCAACAATTTTTCAACGCTCTTAGTTTAATGTATCGCTACAATAAGGTAAGAGTGATTTTACACCGTCGATGTTAAATAGTGGATGCGCTTCCGACACCGATGCCTTTATTGATTACGCCCACAGATTATATCGCAGCGTATCTATTGAAGGCGAATTAATTCCCCTGTCTATATACAGATTCTATATCGATTTTCTACATTGGTATTTTAGTTAATGTCGTATTTTGTAGTTTCTTTTAATATTTTAATTACTACTTTATATTATTTGTCGTCAGTATAATATGCAAGTTTTATATTAACTGCATCGTAATATACTGCTCCTTTTAGTTTGTTATTATTTTAACAAATATTTCCGTCTCGGCTTAACAAAATTTAACTAATATCTATTTTTTCTAGTTATTATAAAACCGATGTAACCAATAATTACGTAGATGTTTTAATATCGGTTCAATTTCAGAGTTTACTGAACTTGAACTAACACTCAAATATTTCCTATTTGTAACTTTATTTGTTTAATTTATTCAAATGTTACATGTAATTGTTTTCATTAAGCTTCCTCACTTTCTTTTACTATTTTATTAAATCATTAATTTCTACAAAAACATTTTTAATATAAAGCAC
The DNA here is from genome assembly GCA_002245505.1 of Calephelis nemesis. Classification (NCBI taxonomy): domain Eukaryota; kingdom Metazoa; phylum Arthropoda; class Insecta; order Lepidoptera; family Riodinidae; genus Calephelis; species Calephelis nemesis. The sequence goes on along the minus strand of NJDD01003283.1, from coordinate 38,003 downwards.
TTGTACGTATAGAACACAGTCTTATAACCAGTTTGATTTAATTTTTAAAAAAGCCCAATTCGTTAAGGAAAAACTTAATACGTCCTTATTTAGTCCATATTCCATGTATCAGAACCGAAAGGTTTGCCTCTTCTTTCGTCTTTTGAATTGAATAAGTTTGGAATTCACTTTCCAAGGCAGTATTTTCGGAGAATTCAACTTGGGCGTTTTCAAAGCAAGCAAAAACAGGCTGCCTCTAGCTTTGTATAGCTTTATTTTCGACCACAACATCTTATTCAATCACGTAAATTGTGTATTCTTCCTTTTATAAAAAAAAATAACCAAATGCGACAAATTTACGTCCCCTTAACTCGACGTGCCGTAGCAATTTTTAACGCTCCTGGTTAAAATGTATCGCCTGCATAAAGGAAGGAGTGATTTTACACCGTCGATGTTATCTGCAGAAAGGTGGATGCGCTTCCGACACCGCTGCCTTTATTGATTACGCCCACAGATTATCGCAGCCTGTGCATTTAAGGGAAATTAAACTACGGATTTAACATTCTTTGTTATTACTGTTTCGTTTTACGATGGTTTTTGTATCATGGATTAAAAGTGTAAGTAATTTTAATAATAAAAAAATGTAACTTAATTCCAGTTTTCTGTTTTCTGCCTTCTGAACGCCAATCAAAGAATGTAAAGGTTTTTAACATTGATCAAATTCTCATTTAATTTATTACTATCAGCCTATCCTAGCTTTGTACGTGTGGAGAAACATTTAAACTTTAGATATGAATCACTTTATTTATTAAAAAACTGTATCAAATTCGTTGCGTAGTTTCAAAGATCTAAGCAAATATAAGGACAGATAGTGAAAAAAAAGTTTTATATTAAATAAATTATTAAAAAAGAGTGTAAAACAAAAAAATCACGATTTTTTGTGTCCATATTTGAACATGACAAAGACCCAGCTATATTTCACTCTCACAATTTTTCCAATCGAAAAAATGATATTCAGATTCCTACCTTTTTCTCTCCATAGGAACAATTGATCTAATAAACCTAAAAATGTTCGACCCAACATATGCTGACGTTGCGTTATTTGAACATTTAAATCCGATATAAAAAGGGTTGGTAAAGCATTGTCCTATCCCATAAAGTTATACTGGAAGTGATTGGATAATGTTCAGACACATAAAAAAGGTGATCTTTTTGCAAGTGAAGAAATCTAGTAATACAACTTACATTTCTGTGTATATTTATGTACGAGTATAATTATTATTATATTTATGTGTAATCTAGTAATACAACAACATTACATCAGTTTAAGTGATATAGTTGTGGGGTAACTCTTGTAGGTGGATATCATCATTTTACCTATTCCAGCCAACGTAATGGATGAATAATTTGGAATGGCATTTTCTTGTCAAGAAGGTAGTCTAGCCGGTAATCTTGTATAAAACGCTTAACGACAAAAATCAGGTTTGCAATGTAAAATAATCTTTAATTTTTATGAACGGTACACAATTCTTTAAATTATGAATCTGTGTTCTAGTTTGTCTAATGTTTCCTTAAATAGTTCCGTCGAAAGTGGACTCAAAGATCTCAACTGACACTGGTCCTTGTTCAGTCGAATGATATCAAAACTTTTTGGGTGTATGGTAAATTCTAAATGATATAATAACACAATTGATGGAAAACTATTAGCATATACTAAGTAACAAGACTTACGATTAACTTATTTTGTATGAGAGATTAATCGTCTACAGAAATGTCACGTAACTATTTTAGCAGCATGAAACATGTTTTATGTCTTTTCAATACTTGCGTTGAAAGGAGATGGCTATAAATTTAAATAACACATGCTAGTGTTACTTTATGTATTTTTTATCACCAGGAAATTGGTTTGTAAAAAAAGACATATCCATTTAATACTGCTCTGTGTCAAATTCAACCTACAACAGCCCTTACGTAGCAAGTCTAATAGATTTCCCTTTTGCACTATCAACAGAGCCAATCTTGTATCTATTGTTTCTTATGTCTAGTGTTGCTACTGAATTTGCTTATTCAATAGCTTGCTACAGTCGATTGAGGAAAGGATTTCGGCACAGCCCTCATTGTCCTGGATTAGAAACACTTGAACGCGTCGTTACTGACCCCGCTTTTGACGCAATCTATTTGGATGTCAAAACTCAAAACTAAGGAGTCGACGCCAATAAAAATACTAAAACTGACTCATAGGTAAATTGATTTTAATAAATCTAGCTCAAGTAAAGTCAGCTTGAACTCTTCTGGATAAATAAATTATGGTTTCAAATATCAAATATAAGGTGATTTACATGTAACTTAAGTAACGTTAACTCTGTGTTGAAACTTAGGGTCACATTTTTAAGCCATCAATTTAATTACTAAAACAATGTGTAACCCATTTATAAGTTATGAGATAAGCGTTAGGTGTTATTCCTAAAAAGTAAATACATAATTAATAATATAGTAATAAAGAACATTATAAGTTAATTGGGTAAGCCGTAAGACGTTATGATTTAATGTATTTTTTTTAACATTGGAAGGCACACAAGCAGACGGATTTCCTGATGGTAAGAATGCTCCGCCGCCTAGAGACACCAAAGGTGCGTTGCCAACCAGAGGCCGGGATGTTAGGCCTCGAGCAAAAGTAAGTTAACCGGCTACATTACCCTCCGAACCGGAATACGTCATGACGTTATGGCGGCAGGAATAGGTAAGGTGGTGGTACCAATCCGGGTGAGTCGCTACGAAACTCTACCACCTAGTCAGATGTCACGGTGTTAGTGACGGCAAGCCTATACTTGCCTTTTACGAGCTCCCTGGCACAGGGAGGCAGATGGTTTATTCTACAGAGGAGCCCGGACCATCACGGGGTATATATTTATTTTTGAAAGATAGCAAATGTTTCCGAAATGGTTCTACACAAAAATTATTAATATGTTACTAGCAGTTTTTGAATTACAATTAATAATGCATACATTTTTTTATTTTGAATTATGATAAAACTTATATGGAACCACATCGGAATCATGACCGATATTTCTAAAAAAGAACCAATAAAATCGTATATTGGCCGAGTTATCGCGTAACAAACATACAAAAAAAAATACAGTCATAATGAGAACCTCCTAGTTTATTGGAGTCTCTTACAAATAGTAATACATTCTTCAGGGTACATCAACAATTATGGTTATAACAATAATTACAATGTGTTAATTGCCTCTCAATATCATATTTCTATATTAAAATCAAGTTTGAATATCATTCAATCAGTAGTACAATTCAATCAGTAGAAGACATGAAATAAAATTGGCTGCGACAACTGAACATAAAACAGCATTAAAAAAACAACATACGTATATAAAATTTTCGCGCCAAGTCCCTTACGGGGTAGGCATAGAGTGTCGAGTGCTAGACCTCACGATCCTGACATACCTGTCTAGCTTCCTTCACATTCATTACCCTTTTCATACAAACACGCCGGTTTCGGAGACTCTTGACACCACCCTCGGATAATATCCGATTGATCTGATCGTGAAATGTCAGCCTTGATCTCCCCGGGTACCTACATCCATCCACATTCGCGTTGTACCTATATCTGCTTTGTCAATCTTTCATCCTAAACCTAGACCTAACCAGCGAAGCATGCCCTTTCGCATGTTAAAATGCGACTTTAAAAAAAACAACAGTTTTTTAAATGCTGTTTAAATTAATGTTGTTTAAAAAAGGCAGGAAATAGCGTTTAAAAATGTTTTGATGATTGGATTATTCGCTGGAGTAAGTGTATCGTTTCTGAAGGAGAATACTTTGAAAGTGATAAAATAAATTTTAATGAATACCTAAAAGTTTTTGTTTTAATGATCTTTTCCCGGTAATTTCTTGACAGAACAGTATAAAGATGTGTTATTATCTTTAGTCTAGCGGTTAGGCGTTGGACTTGACTCCGCGAGGGTTTGATTCCCAAGTTAGGCAACAAAAAATTTTTTTCAATTTCTTAATAAAAACATCGTTGTCCGAAGTTGGATATGTGTCTGGTTTACGATAGGTTTGCCACCTACCATGTTATGGAGTTTAGTGTCTACGGCTAGTTTTATACCTCTGCGTGAACATATTTTTTTCATACAGGTAACGGATAAATTATTTAAAAATTATTTATTGTAACTACGATTTTTTCAAATATGGTCATAGCCATTTATTACTTGCTATTTTTATTTTTCAATTCTAATTTAGTAACACTTGAACTCATATCTATTT
>NJDD01003283.1:15435-33618 GCA_002245505.1 Calephelis nemesis | reverse complement strand
AGAATGAAACATCGAACAAGCACATGGCTTTCCTGAATGCAAGAAACCGTAATATATTATAGATACCGTAAATGTTACTGGTGTGTCACCGTCCTGAGTCTCGGATATAGTGACAACATCCTAGCAGATATCATTTTTTGCCAATCTAAATGCGACATTGTGGCTGTGGTGTGTTAGACTAAATATTTTAATTGGCTTAAAAGCTAAACTTATGTAATTAAATAACGTTTGTTATAATAAACTAGCTGACCCAGCAAACTTCGTATCGCTTGACATTAATGCTTAGACAGTAGCGCAGTCTATCGGATCCGATGTGAAACATTTTTTTTAAAAAACATTTTCCAGTGGACCAAATTGTGAATCTAAACCATTCTCGAATTCCCTAGAACACACAAAAAGTTTCATCGACATCGGTCCAGTCGTCTAGAAGGAGTTCAGTGACATACACACTCACAGAAGAATTATATATATAAAGATGTTAAAAAAGTTTTTGACATCTCGATCACTGAGGGTACTTATCGGGAATATTGCTTTTCGAAAATATAGTTAATGTCTTTAATGTGAAATTCGAAGAATAAGAATCAGCCTCTGCCTATCCTATAGGTTAGACTTGGCATGAAAAAATGTATATGCATATGTAAGACGACCTTTGCTTTCAAATGTTCTCTACAAAACTAGTTGGTTGCTTCAAACTGATTGCTGTTAGATTCATAATTTTTAAACTACAACAGTAGTTGTTGTAGTTTAAAATTACAAAATTTTTAAACTTCATTACAACAAACAATTACGGATTTTAAATCACTTGGAAAAACTAAGTCGCAATTTACAAAGCATACCACAAATCAAAAAAACAAATTCAATTGGACTACTCATTAATGAGTTATAGTCCAATTTACCATTTTGCCTTTATTTCACGGGAATCGCTTTAGTTAGCGGAATAAAAAGTATCCTTTAACCTTCCTCTGAATATTAAGCGTCTACAATTCAAATTTTATTTCAATCGATTTAATAGAATCATTGTAAATCGCTGTTATGATACAGACAAAAATAATCTATAATTGTGTATGCTGCCCTTTTTATTTGCACGCATTTTTTCCAATATCTACATTGTACAGAATTTTCTTTTACGAATGTATTAAAGTAGATAGATAAGAGGTCTGGTTTAACATTTTGAATTGAACATAAAATAAAGTACTTCTAACCACCAATAACAATTATATTCACATTACAAGATCTCTGTAATGAAGAAAGTTTTAATAACGTCATAAATATGCGATAATCAAAGTGAGGGCGTTATTTAATCGCGTCATAAAAAAGTTTTGACATCTTAATAACTAGGAGTACTTACCGCGAATATTAATTCGAAAACATCAATAATTTGGGATGTGTACCTATGGCAATGAGTTTTTAAAATAATTTGTGAGGTATTTGTAAAAATAACCTACATTTATTTATTATTAGGCATAATCATTCATTTAGAGGTTTTTCTTAATGTATTTATTTTATATGTATTTTGGTGCACAATAAAGAGTTATTCTATTATATTCTATTTATAAGTTGTTGCCTCTGTGGTTTAATATTTTAGTTTTGGCGATTCTTTCATGGGACCAGACTATGTTCGATTTCTGGGTCGTTCAACTCAAAATACATTTTGTTTCAAAATAAATACGTATAAAAAAATTAAAAAGAGTCAATTTATTTCATTGAAAAATAGGAAGGCAAACAAGCTGACTGATTTCTTGAAAATAAGAAATTCACTGCGTCTGAAGACACCTAAAGTGGTAATAGGGCGTTGTTAACCTGAGTCCGCGATGTTAGGCCTAGAGCAAAAATAAGTTTGTAGGCTGGTAGACCACTAGGTGGTAGAGTTTCGCAGCGACTCACCCGGATTGGTACCACCGCCTTACCTATTCCTGCCGCCATAACGTCATGACGTGTTCCGGTTCGGAGGGTAAGGTAGCCGGCTAACTTACTTTTGCTCGAGGCCTAACATCCCCGCATCTGGTTGGCAACGCACCATCACCACCTTTGGTGTCTCTAGGCGGCGGGAATTTCTTACCATCAGGAAATCCGTCTACTTGTTTGCCTTCCAATGTTATAAAAGAAAAAAAAGGCTACTTTATCCTCCGAAACGAAACACGTATTCGGCAAGCACTGACGTTATGACTACAGGAATAGGTAAAGCAGTAGTACCTATCCGGCCTAGTCGCTGCTTAACTCTACCACCTACTCAGATGTCACGGTGTTAACAACACTAAGCCTATGATCGCCTTTTACGAGCTGCCTGGCAGTAAGATCTAAGCTACAAATGAGCCTGGACCAACAAGGGGCAGTGGTGAGTTTTGTATATTTAAGACATTTAAAAAATAGGCGCAGGAGGTCAAAAAGGGGCAAACAGATCAAATTTTAAGCACATTTAGATGTTTACGTATGTCAGTCTGTCTGTTTGTATTCCTGTCACAATTTATGCCAAATCTAAGATACAGACCGTAACGAAGTTTAGCTGATAAGTATTTCTTGTTTTGAGGAAGACCATAGGATACTTTTTATCGCACTTTAAGGGGTTCCCGTGGCAGACATTCAAAATGTAAATTGGGCTATTATTAATAAACGCGTTGTCTTATTTTTTGTTAATTATTATGTTGTGTGTGCTTTACAGATTACCATGTAACTTTTCTAAGTCATAAGTTTTGTAGTTTAGAAATTGCTAAGTATAAAGTGACTAAATGACTCGAAATCCGTAAAGTAGAAAACCTTTACCACATTTCAATGTATCATTTTCTTCCACCATATCGTCAGTGCCTGCTTCCAGTTTTCTTAGGAAAATTGCTAAAATTGAGATTTACCTAGACTAATATCTGGTGAAATCGTGCCAGCAATCACCACTGTCAAAGAGTAAGACCGCTGGTAAACCTTAACATCCTAAGGACAACCTTAGCACACCCACTATTTCAACCATTTATCAATAGACACCAACTATTTCTTACCATCAGGAAATCAGTCTCCTTGTTTCCCTTTTAATATTGCAAAAAAACTTTTTTAATAATGGAGTTCCACTAAGTGCCGACGATGAAGAGTATAAACTCTATGAAAAATACTGCACCGTATCAATCTTGTATCTTGACAATATAACATTAAAGTAATGACCAATTTTATACTTCCCGTTATATCTTGACAGTGTTGGCAAATGGGGACATCAGAAGATAATAGCCCGCCGTTGTGAAACATCTTCGTAAATGGCCGACACTAACATTTATCAAGAATCAACAGGTTTAAGGAAAGACCACTTGAATTATAACCTTACCCATTAAACAACAAAAACTCAGCTGAAAAAGTAATATATATATATATGTTTCATGTTCATAAAAGTATTTCTGTATAGTAAAAAGTTCTCTGTTCGTAAAAATATTTGTTGTATGTTTTTTTTTATGCTATTGGAAGGCGAATAAGCAGACGGATTTCCTGATGGTAAGAAATTCACGCCGCCTAGAGATACCAAAGGCGGTAATGGTGCATTGCAACCTGAGGCTTGGATGTTAAGCCTCGAGCAAAAGTAAGTTTACCGGCTACGTTACCCTCCAAACCGGAAGACGTCATGATGCTATGACGGCAGGAATTAAAATGCAGTGGCACCAATCCAGGCGAGTCGCTGCAAAACTCTAACACCTAGCCAGATGTCACGGTGTTAGTGACGTTAAGCCTATGCTCGCCTCTTATGAGCTGCCTGGCAGGATGGCAGATAGTTTATTCTGCAAAGGAGCCCGAACCAACACGGGGATAAGAATAAGAAATAGTATGACTTTAAATTAAAATGTAATATCTTGGTATTTTTATAACTTGCCCTGTGCTTGGGTTAAACTTTTACAAATTTTAAACTAAGAGAAAAATCCTTTTTTTTCCATTTGCCCCAGACTCAGTTTAAATGGTAAGAGCATTCATCGCATATGAGAAAGGCTTGAAACGAAAGGGTATAGGTTTAAATCCTGTCTGGGCGAATTTCGTTATTTCTTTAAAATTAGTAGAAATTTAATTGAAGCACAACGCAAGTGCTAAAATAAAAATACCTTAAGAGAAACGTATGTTATGGCCTCTGCAAACATGATTTTTTCTATTTCTGTGTCAAAATCTTAAAGCGGTTTACAGAATACATCTATTTACTAAGTTTCAAAAGCATGGCTCTAATATTTTCAGAAATAAGTGGCTTTGACATGTGGTTGGACCGACAGACAAACAGACATAACGAATCTATAAGGGTTCTCTTTTTGATCCTTGGCAACGGAATCCCAAAACGGAGCTCATGTCTGAACTAAGATCTTGGACAATGTACGTATTAAATTTAAATAAAATCAGTTCAGCGGTTCGCCGTGATTTTACGATAGATACAGAATTTTGCATGTATTAGTATAGAAATAAGCTAGGGGTTTCCTTAGATATTCAATGCGAAAAAGAATTCTACCTAACGGCCAGATAATTAAAGGTAAAATAATGTCAATAAGTCAAAATGACCAGACGTTATTATTATGGCATTATTATTTTCTGGAATCCATTTTAATATTCAGAAGTCAAACTCAATGAAGTAAAAATTATACAGCCGTTATCTCGTCGATCGCACAGTTGTTCTCTGGATTCTTTTACACCGTTACGTAATGCTTTATCTTATTTAATCCTTCAAGTCAATAATTTGGATAAAGGAAATGCACTCATACGCCATTGAGCGATACGTTTTGTTGTCAGTTTTATTACAGTCACTGAATTACATTTTAATGATGTCAAATAAAATTTACACTTAAAATGTCTTTCACCACCTTACACGCTAGGTGATCGGTCAGATTATTCTGTTATTGTGGTAAAACTGAATCATAGCTGTTTCACAGATTTTGACGAAATATGTGGAAATTGAAATTTATTTAATCTTTTGTGTCATAAAAACCAAAAATAACATGTTTTAGCAATTTACTGTGACAACCAGACAAGCAATTAGACTGAACGATGGATGTAGGTTCAAGAAACAGTTTTTGATTGAAAGCGTCATTGTCACGTGAAATGTGTCTATTTTTTCTTACGACTATTTATCTTCACGGCACTCATCATATTTTTGAATGGATAAGGACAACGAGCTCTCGCAATGCTAAGAGACATCCCTGGCCTATAGATATCATAGATGTTACAGATGTTACTTCTTAAATCTCTTACATATATTTACGTTTATATAAGACTAGCAGCTCCGGCGAACTTTGTATTACTCTAAATTAACAGCTACTGATATCTTGTATAAAAAAACACAAAATATTGTTTTTCCCATTTTCCCTGCGACTTTTTTGGTTATTATTTTAATAAAAACATTCTCTTGACTGTAACTAGCACAATAATTGGCAAAATTAGTCCACCCGTTCAATCAAGTAAACTAGGGGTTCATTTTTATATATAATATGCTAGCTAACCCAGAAAACTTTGCATCGCTTGACATTAATGCTTTGATAGTAACATAGTCTGTCGGATCCAATGTAAAACATTCCAAAATCAGCTACTACTTATTATTAAAAAATAATTAAAAAACATTTTTCAGGAAACCGAATTGTGAATCTTAACCATTCTCGAATTCTCTTGAACACAAACAAAAATTTCATCAAAATCGGTCGTCATCTAGAAGTAGTTCAGTGACAAACATACGAACACAAGAAATGTATATTAACGTAGATGTATAAATTTCTACAAATTACACAATATACACAACGGTGTGATGAAAACCAAAACCAAGCAACCATCGAATCGACCTATTAATAATGATCGATACATTTTAATATTCATAGATCCTCGATGCAGCCAGTTATAGTTTTAAGCAAAAGACATTTTTATTAATAATAGACAAGACGTACATATTTTATGAGCTCATGGAGTAAACTGTCGTGACTTGAAACCAGATAACATTTTGTAGGGTTATTTTAGTCCATAATAACAAAAGTGTCTATAGATAAGGTAACTAAGTTTAAGTTATTGCTATTTTCTTTCAACGAAAGTTACAGAAAGGGACAAAAAACTGCCAGTGCCGTAGGTTAGTCGGTACCTGACCTTTCTACAGACGTTTCACGCATTACTTGGAAAATGTTAATATAAAACAGCACGATTTGACATGCGCGGACTGAGACTTATGTAAAATTTGCTATCACTTTTGTTTTAGTTCATTTGAAAAAGATAGCATGCATTTAAAATATATTTAGTTTGTGAACAGCAGAATCACTACCATTGTCTGGTGTCCCGGATACTAGAACTATCATAATATATTTTTTTAAAGTAGCAGAATTAAGGCGGTGGATTTATACTCGGGCAAGTTACTGCATAGAATCCTCTTACTAGTGTTCTGGTTGGTAACGACCCATATAATTTTTGTGCTTGTCGCCTTCGTCCTGCAAAGCAGGACAATAACAATTTACATTAAGTAAATTGTTAATGTTAGTGTTACAAAGAAACGAGTTAATTTTAATTGTTTTGACCACATATCAATCTCTCCGCCTTTTACAAAAATAGCTTTTATTATTCGTTTAAATTTTTATTTGTATGGTATGTCTATTTGTCACAAAATATGTCTTTGTCATAACCACATAATGTTAATTTGCCTTTTAAAATGGAACTCGATTTAATGGTGTGGCAAATTCGCCTTCATTCGGCTATTTTGTTTTCGTTTTTTTAAATGGACGGGTAAATTTGAATTCAGGGATTTTCAGGTATTATTTTCCATTCAATATTACAGATATTGAGTTAACAATAAAATAACTTTTATTTTTAGGGTATGTTGGATAACAAAAACTGACGATAAAATTTTGTAGAATATAACAAATCGAGGAAAGTAAATTCTAAATTTTTCTTCGTCATTGTCATCATCATTATTATCAAAATTTTAATTTGCAATGTTGATTGTGTACTACTATCCTGATACATACATTAGTTAGATACAAAACATCTAATGAATACAAAACGTGATGCATTTGTTTGTTATTTAATAAGAAACTAAGCAATCTACGAATTTACCTGACTTATACTAAGTCAGAACCATAATTTTATTTTTACTTCTTGTTGTTTAAGGCCTTTGACTTCCGGTAAATTCAATTCATACATAACGGCCTGTTTTTTCTGGTTTGTCACGCCATAATACGTATTAATATTTTCGGCGGAAAATTGAAAATGAAATTATTTTATTTGGATTAATTTAGTAGGGATATCCTCAAAGTAACATCTTCTTCTATCAATTTTCAAAAATTGCAATGTCTGGGGACCGGATATGTGCCCTGCTGGCGAAAGACTTACCACCTATCACACTGTGATAGTTATAGCCGCATTCAGAGACGTTACTTTACATTTATTCTATTATTCATCTGTTTGAAAGTGTCTAATTAATGGCTGATAAAAAATAATTAATGTCTTTGAGTACAGCCGTTCGTGTCTATAGCTAGTCATGGGTTATGGGCTACAGTTACATCTTTACTTATCCCTTCGGGTGTACGGGCGTGGAGATACTTTTTTTACTTATTTGTTTACTTATTTACATGAAAATATTTAAAATAATAATTTTACTTATTCACATGAAAATATTTAAATATGTATAAGAATAAATTTAATAAGAACCCAAACAAAAAAATAGACATATTCATTGAAATAGCTGCCTCCATCTATTAGGCGTGAACTCAAACCCTTCGGACAAATTGGTGATCCAAATCTTACAATTTTGGTGACACGAAAACATTCAACAAAAGCTAAACGAGAAAAGATCTGAAAACTAGACTCTCAGCAAGAAAACTATTTCTTAACTCCGTCACAAGTCGCGAACTTGTCATTAGACGTGAAGTCTGATCGAGTTTAACTAAGTTTTTCCAGTTCATTCCAGAAAGTTAACGCGGTCTGCTAACTTACTGCTTATGACTTCAGATTGGACTAGACATATCAAATGACTTTATGTGCGGTTTAAAGTTCGCCTTCTAATTTCAAACTTGAAATTAGAAAAATCCCAAATAAGTAAGACGGTTATAATTTGCCTCAGTCGTTCTGCTAGCCATGGTTATTCTAAGAAATGCTATTTAGAGTGATTGCAAGATTTTTGGTGGCAATAATTGGAACTATTTTGATATTTCCCGTGTTGGTTCAGGCTCTTTTACGGAATAGACCATCTGCCTTTCTGCCAGGCAGATCGTAAAAGGCAAGCACAGGCTTACCGTTACTAACACCGTGACAGTCTTACTAGGTGGTAGAGTTTCGCAACAACTCACCCGGATTAGTACCACCGCCTTACCTATTCCTGCTGCCATAACTTCAATGCTTGCCGTTAACGTGTTCCGGTTCGAAGGGTAAAGTAGCCGGTAAACTCACTTTTGCTCGAGGCCTAACATCCTGACTTCAGGTTGGCAATGCACCATCACCATCTTCGGTGTCGATTCTTCGGGAATTTCTTACCATCAGATAAAGTAGGATAATGGTATAGTTGTTTTAGTTGGTTTAGTTATTTTGTAAATAATAATATCTAAGGTATTCCGTGAAACCTGTAAGGTTATGGAATAGTTTACCAACTAATATAAGACTTGCATTAACTTTAATTGCTTTTAAAACTATAGTAAAAGTACATTACTTGAAGAGCCAAAGTTGTGTTTGTGATAATTGATATGGTATTTACTTTCATTTAAACTACGTAATATTTTTACGTCTTCATTTTAAATGGTATACCTATCTTGTTTGTTTTAGTACGAGTATTACATCTATACTACTTTTATTTGTTTCCCTATCGTTATTATTAATATTTTAATCTTATGTTATAGTTTTTGTATGTTTAATCTCTTTACCTACTGAAACTATTTGCCCAGTGTTGGTCCGGACTCCTTTGTAGAATTAACCATCTGCCTTCCTTGCCTGGCAGCTCGTAAAAGGCGAGCATAGGCTTACCATCACTAACACCGTGACATCCGACTAGGTGGTAGAGTTTGGCAGCTACTCGCCCGTATTGGTACCACCGCCTTAGCTATTCCTGCCGCCATAACGTCATGACGTGTTCCGGTTCGGAGGGTAAGGTAGCCGGTAAACTCACTTTTGCTCGAGGCATAACATCCGGACCTTAGGTTGGCAACGCACCATTACCACCTTTGGTGTCTCTAGGTGGCGTGAATTTCTTATAATCAGGAAATCAGTCTGCTTGTTTGCCTTCCTATGACTTAAAAAAAAACCTATGTTTATAATATAGTCTCCACAGACAAAAAAGGTCGTCTGGGAGAGATAACTTTGTTTGGCGACAAGACTGCTTTTTGTGCACTAAAAACTGTAATCATATGCTGTTGTGAATACTTAATTGTACTTATTTTGTTGTAAGTTTGATTACGAACAATAAACAGTTCATTCATTGAATTAAAAAGCATCAGTTTCTTTTGTAAAATAAAAGAGGAACATAATGCAATTAGTACATATTATACATACATGTATATAAAATACATATAAAAAATACGAATTTAATAGGAATATGTTTCTATAATTCTTCTAAAATTAAAAATTTTCAATGAACACCCAACAAAGCTTATATGTAAGTTAAAAACTATTTCAATCACGTCAGCTTTCAAACAAAGAAAAATTCGCTCCGTAACCGGCCTATCCGTTCAAAAAAATATACATGCACCGACACGTCCTGTACCTAAAACCTTTTGTTGTCCGTTGGGGTTCAAAAAAGTTTAAAGGTCGTCGTTTAAGGTTTGTTAAAATTGGTATTGGTTTTTTTATAAAATGCAAGGGTAAATATTTCTGTGTTTTGGCAAATTTAACAAAGGAAGGCGCTGCTAGCAGGTAGCCTCCCTCCAGCGCATATTTGTCTAGAGCACTCTTTGACATAATGCCTTTTTTAGTGTTCAAACTGTACAATGACACTGACGTTAGAAAAAGAAAAATCCATTGATCACGAAATATTCCTGTTTCTATGGAAAAATCACTTGACGATAAATTTGCCACTTATCACATTCTAAGACTTGTGTCTTCGGTTCGTCATGAGTACCTTAATTGTACCTACTAATGGATCTTCAGGGATACGAGCATGAATATACCTTTTTAAAATTGCCTCTGTGGTTTAACAGTTCAGTTGTTGAAGTGCATAAGGTCCCGGGTTCGAATCCTGGGCCGGGCATCAAAAAGAAAATTAGGTTCTTTCAATTTTCTAATTAAAAAAAATGTTGCTTGGGATAGGATTTGTGCCCGGTTGGCGAAAGGCTTGCCACCTATCACATTATCTCTGGCTAGTCGTCAGTGCCCTAGTTATCCTCGTCGGGGATATGGGCGTGAAGATACTTACTTACTTTTACTTAAAATTGAAGTTATACTTCTTCAGGCGCGTTGTGACAAAATGATGTGAGTAAAATTTTAAGATGCACGCATTTCTAACACACAAAAGTAACTTCGTGAAGTTGCCTGCTTTAGAAACATGTTTAGAAAATCATACTCGTGTTTCAATTTCATACAAGTGCTATTTATACACTTTTTGTTACAGAATTTTTAATATTTTTTAATAATTCCATAATCAAGAATAACTTCTTAGGCGCGGGCATAAGTACATGTAGTATTTTTTTATATGATGTCGATTATTTGTCAAAACAATATAAATAGGAGAGTACCATATGTACCCTAGACATTTATTAAAGATATGCTAAAAACCAAAAAAAAAAATAACAAAAATATCTCTCTTGGACGTTTTAGTTAGGTGGAATTAACAAAGGTAATGGAGGAAGTAAAAAAACAGACAAATTTGCTCACGTAAAGCTACAAGGAAACGAAACCTCAGGAGAAATTCAAAGTAGATTTTCTTATGATCGTCGTATCAATAACAAGACTTATCCTAGGTTTGTCTTGGTCAAAGTTCTTTTAGAATTGTTGAATTCAGAGAAGACATGTGCTTGTTTGCTATAAAAATATACTTTGTTACTTCCAAGAATTACAAATCAATGTCTGTAGATCAGTCAGATCCTTTTACATCAAAGAACGTCCTTTTCTGGAAAATAACACAGATTTCTCCTTTGATTCATTTCAATTTAAAGGCGTATAGGGTAAGAAATGAAGGAATACCGTTTTTCCCAACTACAGATACAAAAATACAAAGCGTTTCATTTTTCATCGAATATATCGTTGGAATATTTTTATTATTCAGCATCGGTTTGAAATTTTGTTCCAAAAACTAACTAGGTGTTGGTTGTAGTTTCGACCATTTTAATTTAGTATTCCTACATTTTGAAGCGAATCCAAAAAAGGAAGAATTTGTGAATTGGAATGTATGTTTTTTTGTATGTTAGTTACGCGATTACTCCGTCAATAGCCAACCTATTCAATGATTCTTATTTGGAAAGATAGGTCATGATTTTAAAATTATCCCATATTAATTTTATTGTGATCGAAAAAATTTTTTTGAGTTATAAGTTACATATGATGTAACTCAAAAACTAGGATGTTGATTAAATGTTTGTGGTGCCATTTCGGAAACATTTGCTGTCTTTCAAAAAAAGAAATTAACAAATCGCGACATGGTATCAAATGAAATAGTTAAAGTCGGTTTTGACAGTTTTACTGCCCTTAATTATCTCTTGTTGATTCGGGGGCCAATTGCGGAAAAGACCATCTGCCTTCTTGCTCTGTAAGTATTAATCGTTATTAGCAAGACCAATGGAGGCGAGTGCTGTGTATTATTAAACAAAAAATTTACGTGCATTAGAGAGTTTAAAGGAACCTACATCCCATTGGGATACAGTTATTATTTATATGATGTCCTCCAAACTAGACAGTGCCACAGGTCGCAAGTAGGAAGAACATACAAACCACTTAAAAGATTCCCCAAGCCTACAGGATTTTTAAATTTTCTTGCGCAATCGCGAAGACGTTCTAGAAACATTACAATATAGTAAACCTGAAACGTCAAAGGCGGATAGGCAAAGTCATTCTAGAGAAAGTAAACAGTCTAAATCTTTTATAGCAGCCAGTAATGGTTTATCTCCCTCCAAGTCATGCGCCATCTGTAAACAAAATCATTTACTTTACGAATGTCAAAAATTTAGACGAATGAGCTTAGATAGTAAGCTCGCTCAAATAAATAAGCATAAATTGTGCCAGATTTGTCTTCGTACTGATCGTCAATCCACTCACTGTCGTCTAGGACCTTGTAAAATTTGCCTACAAAAACACAAGTCATTGTTACATAATCATAATATAAACAGTAACAATACAAATAATACAATTGAAAGCAATGCTTCACTATCACAAAATTCAGAAAATATAACCGACGGCTCTGGTAGCAATTCAAATGTAATTTTATCTGCTATATCATCGAGTCAAGTACTATTGTGTACCGCTGAGGTAGAATTGGTTACCTTAAATACAAACAAGTCTTTCATAGCTAAAGCATTACTGGATGGAGGTAGTCAGTCATCATTTATTACTGAAAATTTACAAAGAAAAATGAATTTAGCCTCCACCAATAACTATGCAATGTTCATCGTTGGCATTAATAACGCTGCAACTACACTTCATCATTCATGCGAACTCGCAGTTAAGTCACAGTAAATTGGTTTAATATTAAGCTTTCATGCTTAGTAACACCACACATCACAAGTAGACTTTCCAACGTGGAGTTCGACCCTTCACGCCTCTGCTTGCCACCAGATGTTCAACTAGCAGATCCCACATTTTATTGTCCATCCGACATTCACATACTGCTGGGCGCAGACGTATTTTGGGACATTGTTCTGTCGAATTAAATTAAATTGGGGCGAAACAAACCCACTATTCAAAAATCTAAATTATAATGGTTAGTTGCTGGTCCTATAGGCGATTTGCGCCAAAAACATATTAAATGTAATTTCTCAAAGGAAATCCGTGAATCATTAGCTAAATTTTGGGAAATAGAAAACTCACCTTATTCTAGTAAATTATTAACCCCAGATGAGGACTATTGTGAGCAGCATTTTATTAGCCCTATCAAACGCCTGGAGGATGGCAGATTTAAAGTACAATTGCCGTTCAGTAAAGTCCCTGACGAGGCTCTCGGTGATTCCTACCAGATTGCTTTAAAACGTTTTTATAACTTGGAAAAAAGGTTGGATAAAATAGGTTTAAAGGATGAATACACTGATTTTATTCATGAATATGAGCGTTTAGGACATTTAACTAAATTAAAAAAAAAACAGAATTTAGTTATTACATTCCACATCATGCGATTATACGTGATAAAATCGAGACCACACGTTTGCGTTAAGTCTTTGATGCTTCTTGTAAAACTTCGTCTAAGAAGTCTTTAAATGATATACCTTTGTTCGGTCCTGTAGTCCAGGACGATCTTCTGTCAAATCTTTTCCGTTTCAGACAATACGCGTTTGTTTGTACAGGAGTCATAAAGAAAATGTATCGTCAAGTCTCAATTGACAAATTACAACGTCAATTGCAGTTAATTTTATGGATAGATAACGAACCTCTACCAGTGCGTACCTTACAGTTAAATACTGTAACTGTAAAGCAGGCAATGGGTAGCTCATTAGTGATTGTAACATTTCTTTTGACTTGCTTATAGCTGCCACGGCCATTCAGAGTGTGGCAAACATGTTCTTTATGACATACAACGAGTACGTCTCTCAGTGTTTAGTCCACTGTCTAGTGTAGACGTCACTACTGGTAATACTTTCTCCCTGTCGCAGGATGACATAAAGAATCTGTAGGATAGTAATTCGTAATTCAATTGTAATCTGAGGACTAGGTATTGAGCCTTCGGTGTGATGCATTATTTGGTCGGTACTCACGCTGACGGACTGAGTGGAGCCCTTGCTTCCCCCTTCGTGGGGTTTGCGTAGAGACACATACCGTGACGTGTTTACGTAGTGCTTGTTGTAATGGTAGAACTTTTATTTCAAAATTTGCGATGGTTTATTAAGCCGCAGATGGATGTACGCTATAGTTGTTTATGAGAAAATATAGTAATGTTTGTATACATTGTAGTGAGTGATTCAGTAGCTACGACATAATTTATTTACATGATGAGTTTTACGATATGGGTTGACTAAATGTTACAACTTCGTTTTGATAGTTTTTGGTTGTTTACTACAGAGGCTGTTCTTGCTACGGAGGAATAGCCAACGCCTACAAGTTGTGAGCTTTAATTTAAGGCTACCATCGCGGTGGCCCTTGTTCGGGCCGTATGTATGTGCTTTTATGACATATGTGTGCGTATATCGTGGCCGCTAGGTGGAATCGCATAATTTAATCCATAAAATATCTTCACGCCCATATCCCCATAGAGAAACGTAGAAGCACACCATGGTACCCACGTCTAGCCGAAGACACTAACTCCCTCAATGTGATAGGTGGCAAGCCTATTGCCAAGTGGGCACATATGTCCGATCCCGGACAACGTTAATTTTAGTAGAAAATTTTAAATAAGTAGGTATCCATTTTCTAGTTTTTTTTTGTTGCCCGACACGGGGATCGAACCCAGGACATCAAGAAGTCAAGCCCAACGCCGGACAGTTAGACCGTAGGGGCGGTAAGTGAGCGAATTCATCCATGTTTTAATTATGAATGTAATAGTGAACTTCTAAAATATTTGTGAAATGTACCATAAATTGTGTCTTATAAAAATTATAAAAATCACAGAATCCTTGTACAATATTCTTAAGGAGCACTACTAGTATTAATATAAGAAGCCCCTATAACGTGTGTGTTGACGCATTTACTAATGACCCCTCTCAGCTCTGTAACTTTTTTTCGTGCTGACGATGATATATACCATGCCTGGAGTTTATGAGTTCAACTCATGCGTTACAACATCTATGCATTTTATCATTTAGTTGCGTCCAAAGCGCAGAACAATTTTACTCATAGAATAATATCGACAAATAAAATAAAAAGAGATCGTGAGTAGCCCGTATAAATAATTGAAAATGTTAATAGTTCGCGACGATTTAAGTTTAAAATCTTATATGACTCACTGAGGTCCAAAGTTAAACGTTCCATAACAACATATTCAGTTACATTTCATAAAGAGAGTACTTTAATCTTTTTAATTTTAGATTTACATCTCAAAATCAAAACAGACTTAAGAGGGAGAACTAAATAAAATGGAATAAGGCTATAACCACTAAAACGTTTACTTTTAGCGTAGAAAAGATTAGACCTTATAGAAAGACGTAAAAAAAACATGGAAGGATGGAGATTACAAAAGTTATCTCCTTTAGGTTTTAGGTGTTAGGGGTACGAGTCTATATAGAAAAGAAAGTTACACTATTTATGACTCAAGAATGGCTGAATCGATTAGGCTGAAAATTGGTGGGAAGGTAGCTGAGAACCTCAGCTTGGATAGGATGGGATATTTTATATCCTGTTTGATTTTGAGGAAACTGGGAATAACAAAATTTTGATTTCTCCCATACAAACTGAACGGGCGGAACTAAGTTCGCGGGAACAGCTAGTTTGTAATAATTTTAACTCAACAATACTGCGAAAATCGACTCTAATTTCAGCACAAATCACTTTTGTAACTTTCGAAATGAAATATAACTTTTGAAATGAATTCCGAGGCATTCCTATGTAAATTTTATCAAAATCAAACTAACAGCTATTTTATTTTTTATGTACCTTAAAGTCATTACCAAAAACTCTTGCAGGGTCGTTATCGGATCCTTTCTTCCCAAAAACATCATCAAAACTAATTGAATATTGGTCAAGTACATATCGTAACAAACATAAACAAACACACAGCCACATTGGTAACTTTTTCCTTTTTGGAGTCGTTAAAAAATATTATAAATGTGTTTAATGTCATTGTTTCAAATCCCACAATTTGTGGCCAAGTATAGCGAGCATTCTCTACACTAAGCCATACAGATACAAACTGCAAGATATTAAGCCATTTGTATTGCGGTCGTGGACTAAGCAATTAATGTAGGCCACTTTACAGTGACGCTACATAATACAACCTATACATAGGCTAAATTACAATACATTCGTAAAACATTAAGGGTACATGCATATATAGGGGTTATCGTTGCGGAAACATATTACATACAATTCTTTATAGTTTCGCTTTACACTCGTATCCTCGAAGTCTCAGACAGAGGTGACTAGCCGAAGACACTAGTTTCCTTTATATTATGATAAGTGAGGGTCCTTGGCTATCGATTGTTTTCATTAGGTTCTTTAATCAATATTTTTACTCTTGAAAAGTCATTCAAGGTCTTGCACATTAGATGAAGGAGGACAATAAGCTGGATTTCAGATCCTTAAGTGTCGTAGAGAGTATTAATTAAGGTGGCCGCCTCTCATTGAGAACGCATGATTAACAACGTTAGTGTCTTTGTAATCACATAGGTGAGTAATTAAAATAAGTAACCTAAACTATGACCAAATCTTTAATTCGACAAAAAATTGCTTACCTCAGCATTATAAAATGTAAAGCATAAATAAATATCTTGTATTTTATAGTAGCTTTTTTCTTATTATATATTTTCCATAGTGTAACGTAGTGGGGTTGGGTTAGCTACCATTCACCACCATATTAACAGAAATGAAACAAACAAACAGTTAAACCTACTTAGGTAGCCAGATAAGTACACCGGCGGGCAGCTACCACCGGTCCAGGGTCCTCGGGTCCACCATTGAGAAGCGGGTACCAGACAGCAGGTACCAAACAGCAAGCACCAGATAGCAATCAGCAGTTCCACCGTAACTTCTTCTTATCTTCAGTTCCATCGACTTATGCCACAACTAGAATGACCAGATGATGGGATCATCCACCTTTTATAGCGGCTCGACCTGTTCCGGAATTTACAATTTAAAATAAAGCGATTTGATTAGTCGATTAAAACTTGACGTCACCTAAACGTCCTCCTTTTTTATAAAAATATAATTTGACATCTTCAAAATAATTATTAGTGTCATTGAAGATGTCAAATATTGTAAATTTTAGTTCATTTCAGTGATTTAAAAGGATATTTTTTATGAAAAAGAGGAAAAATTACAGGAAAATCAGAAACAGTAACAATCATAAGGGACCCAATATTGAAAGGAGTCAAAACATAGAGATATTTACAACGTTAGTAAGATGCACATCTTCATCATCATCAGCTGGAAGACTCCACTACTGGACATAGGCCTCCCCCAAAGAGCGCCACAAGTCACGATCACCAGCCGCTTTTAACCAGATTCCCGCGACTTTGACCAGATCATGAGTCCACCGGGTGGGAGGTCGTCCAACACTACGTCCTCCAGTGCAGGAGATGTACAAATTACAAATAAATATTTTATAAATAGATCGAGGTGCTTACCACAAATAATACGAGAAGTAATCACCAATTTTTCATACTGTATGTCGAAACCCTAAACATAACTACAAACCCTAGATAAGATAGTAATTGTAATGAGAAAGCTATGATTGTGTAATTGTAAATGGTAAATGATTTCACACGCGAACCATTATGCAAATTGTGGTCGATTTATATAAAACTAGCTGCCATCTCTGACTTTACCTGTTTCGCAATTATGTGCTTTTGTATATACATAAGTATTTTAGTTAGTTTTTGTGCAAAAAATGTATCTTTTGCGTAACCTTTTTTTAATGTATCATGTATGTATGTTTTATTAAAATTACTTTAAATCGCTTTGATTCTATCCAAAGGGTGGTGTCAAGAGTCTCCGAACCCAGCGCGATGTTTTTGTACGAAAAGGACAAATCTCCTTAAGGAAAAAAAAATCCTTTACATTTATACTAAATGTGAAGGAAGCCAGACAGGATTTTCAGGATCCTGAGCACACGTGAATACTACGTGAATAGCTTGATTTTAATTTTTTTTTGTGAGAGGTCAGGGATTAAGCACATCCTCCTCATGGCAAGAGGAGTCATAGGTATGCCGCTGTGCTGTAGCCGGGAAGTTAGGCCAATCGTGTAAGGCTACCGATTACCCTACCCTTTAGACCAGAACAAGGCATAGTTATAATAGCGGTATCAATAAGTAGGCAGTGGATCCCTACCAAGGCAAGTTGAGTATTCATTATTATTTAAGGTCAGTGAACAAGCACATGCACCTGATAGTAAGAAACAATCGTGGCCTGTAGGCTGTGGATCCCTACAAACGCAAGTGCATAGCACTACCTGGGGAATATATATAATATATAAAAATTTTGTGTCACGATGTATGTAGC
>NJDD01003283.1:0-15328 GCA_002245505.1 Calephelis nemesis | reverse complement strand
TTAACACTAACGTCTAACTAGTGTTAAATTACCCTGTTAGGGTTAATTTGACGGTTTAACTCAATATTAAATGTAAGCCGGGAATAAACTAAAACTGTATTTATTAAATAACTTGGAACTTCACCATGAAGATTTTTAACACGTTTCAGTTAATTAAGTAATAAATTGCAAATGCACCTATTTTTATAGAATAAGTATTTTGTATACCTACCTGTCTTAATGAAACAATGTGCCTGCACTGAGTTGTAGCCTTATGGCATTTTATATTAAACCCATGTGGTTTTTAAAAATGCCATTATGTAGTTTGTAAACAAATTGTGAATTGGTAATAAGTGAAAAAAAAACAAGTTGTCCTTATAACTTGAGATCTGCTGGACCAATTTTCATGGTTTTTGATTCGTTGAATTTGTCTCCACCCTTAAAATCAGTAAAACTCGATGAACATCTAATTATGAAACAAAAAGTTCGTGTTAGTTACATAATAAATATCAAGAATGGCAAAAATTGGGGTACTTAGTATCTTCGGCTAGTAGTCGTGGGTGCCCGGTTATGCCTCTGCCTACCCCTTCAGGGATATGTTCGCGAAGATACTTTTTTAAGAATGGCAAAAATGATTAGGCTGGAAATTGAAGGCGAGGTAGCTTAGAACCGAGAAAAGGACATAAGGTACATTCTATCCTCTCCAACAGCAAGAAAACTAGTAAAACAACATTTACATTTTTTCCATACAAAATGAAAGGGTGGAAGAAAGTTCGCCGGAAAAGCTAGTGATAATTAAATCACATAACGCTTTCGGTATCAGGAATACCGTATTAATAATACTCAATCTGTTTGTTCCAAGTTAAGATGTTCAAAATGTATGGCTCTGACTTAGTCAACATCGCTATTAAAGTTGGTTAAAGTTGTATTAACTTGGATAACTTTGTTTATCAAACGCCTGTTGGGGGTCAAGGCAAGTCCGAAGTAATTTACAAAACAAATTAAGTGATCCTGAAGTTGCGAACAACATGGAATCTATCGTTGTTTTTGTCTCTTTTTGTTTTTCATGTGCTAAGTTGATTATTTTACTATACATAGTAAAGAGAATACGGAAAATACTATTTTTAAAAACTTCCCATTTATATAAAGTTCATACTATTAATGAAACAAAGTAAAGAACATACAAAACTAAGTTTAACTCCAAACTGAAAAAGAGCGATGATAATATTTGGTTGCTGATGCTGTTCGCTTTTTGGAAGCTTTTTTATGATATTGGAAGGCAAACAAGCAGGAGAATTTCCTGATGGTAAGAAATTCACGCCGCCTAGAGACAAAAAGGTGGTAATGGTGCGTTGCCAACCTGAGGCCGGGATGTTAGGCCATGAGCAAAAGCAAGTTTACCGCAAGTTTCCGGTTTAGAGGGTAAGGTAGCCACCTTACCCTATAAACCGGAACACGTCAAGACGTTATGGCGGCAGGAATAGATAAGGCGGTGGTACCAATCCGGATGAGTCGCTGCGAAGCTCTACCACCTAGTCAGATGTCACGGTGTTAGTGACAGTAAGCCTATGCTCGCCTTTTACGAGTTGCAGTCGCCTGGTAGGAATGCAGATGAATGAACACGGGGAATTAGTCTCTTTTTGTTCCTTATGTGCGAAGTTGATTATTTTACTATACATAGTAAAGAGAACGCGGAAGTGACTATTTTAACCGACTGAAAAAGGGGGAGTTTCTCAATTCAGCCGGCATATTTTTATATTGTATGAACATCGATTTCCACGAAACCACGGGTTTCTGAACCGATTTACATAATACTTTTTTTGATTGATGCGGGTTAGTTTCGAATTGGTCCCATAAAAAATATTCAGATTGGCCCATTAGTTTTAATTGTATGACCATTTTTTACCTATTTTCACCTATCCCGATGTTTATTTTTATTAAGCTCGATCATAACAGCACTAAACTAAAAAGTATTTAATAAAAATAACTACTTTAATTTAGACCGACTTAAAGACCAAAAAGTGAAAAATAATAAAGCAAATAGCACATATTATATGTAATAGGTAGTATATAATTAATATCAAATCTTTATTATTTTTTACTTTTCAGTTTCGAAGTCTGTTTTAATTAACGTAATTTTTATACTACAAAATAATACGAATAGAGAAAATACGGAAGTCACTATTTTTAAAACCTTTTTATATACGAGTAATATATGTAAAATTGAAACTATTTAATTTATAAAATTAAGAATGCGAATGTGTATGGATGTAGGTACCCGGGGAGACCAAGGTTGACATTTCACGATTAGATCACTCGGATATTACCCGAGGGTGGTGTCAAGAGTTTCCGAAACCAGCATGTATGAAAAGGGTAATAAATAAGGAGGAAGCCAGATAGGTTTGTCAGGATCGTGAGGTCTGCCACTCGATACTCTCTGCTTACCCCGTTAGGACTTGGCGTAAAGATATGTATGTATTTGTAAAATAAAGATCATAGAAGAATATTAACTCCAGATGGAAAAAAAGGGATGATATTTTTTCATTGCTGATGCTGTTCGATTTGCTGGATTCTGATTTTTATTATTGTTAGAAGAAGGCGTTCTTTTGCGGTAATCAATAATAAATTTATTTATTTTTTGGCGGAAAATTGCAAATTAAATAATTTTATGCTGATTTTTATGTTTGAAAGCTGACATCATCGATTATATATTAACTAACAAGAAAAAGTTCTTATAAGAAATAAGGGGAATATAGTATGTTCACGGGGCCGGCATTATATAAAGGTTTTGTCCCAGGGTTGTTGAAAATGTTTGGTTTTAGTGTTATTGGTATATTTTTCTATATAGTTTACCTCATATACCGGCCTACTGCTTATCAGCTCGTTAGAAGTGAGTACATTTTTATTGATAGTAACACCGTTACTTTGATTACGTGGTTGCTTTTAACAAAGACCCATTCAAATTAATACCGTTACCTTTCCACCCAGTAACCAGAATGCAGCACCAAGTCGAGGTGCGGTCTACCGGGAGACAGCTCTTGTTGCTAACGTTGTAGGGAACATTCCAATCCATCTAAATAATGATGTCTCGGGCTGAGCACTCTGCTCGGCCCACAAAGACCGGTGAAGTTGTAAAAACCGCGAGGTTGGCAACACATTAGTCATTCGAAAAACACCCGTTACCTTTGTAGTCTTGATAGAACAACAGCAATATCAGTACTTTAATTTGTAGGGATCCAGTTTTATACAAAAGATATCCATTAAAATTAATTACTCAAGCAGTGTCATCGAAAGATGAATGTGTTATTTTAATACAATAATTGCTAGCCTGGGCAATGATGAGATTAATTTTGGTGGTAATTTTTTGTTGCGCAATCATTGAACTTATTTTAAGTTCTAAAAATCTTCTTTTAACGAAAGTAATAGAAAAACAAACACTTGAAGTGGTGTCAGGTTTTAAGAACAACATCTATGAATTAATCTATCACTCGGAAAACGTTGATTAAAAACATCACATTTAGATATGTCTAAAGTCTGACATGTTATCTAAAATGTTCCATCTCTTTACTTTTTGTTTCGTTTTACTTGTACTTGTACTTTTTGTTTGAATTGTTAGGAGCAAAATCCCTGCTGTTGTCTAGCTTTACTGTTACCTGTCCATGACGCATGATGACGCATGTCTGGCATCAAGGAGATTCCCCGTCCAAGACAAGCAAAATGAAGCGCGAAGGTGCTACGTTACTATTTTTTTGAACCATCTTAATTGTTGTTAAGATTACACCAGATAAATGGTCAATGAGTTCATGAAAAATATGAAGTTAAAATTACTCAGGTGAGGACACCTTCTTGAAACGTTATTGGTATCTATATACCATCTTAAATTCTATAAAGACTAGTTAGTATCAGTAAACAATAAAAAAAAAAAAGAAACTAGTAACCCAGAAAGTAGCAACGAGTGGTCTTTTCTGTGGTGAGTTCTTCGACACTATTTGTGATCTGGTCGCGGAGGTGGAGGTGGGAACTTTAGATAGGGTTGTCATATGTAAAAAAAACGTGACAATTTACATTGTTTCCCGAGCTTTTCCTTTATTCGTGTTCTGGTCGCGGTTGTGGGTGGTGGGAACGTCAGTTAGCCTTGTCACATTTTGTGCCGTTTGAAGGATTATTTGCCACAATAGTTATACTGCTTACGCAGAATTAGCAAAATAACGGCTTATTTTACATCTGATATAGCACATATTACATTATCAAGAATATATTGTATAAAAAGAGTATTATCGTATCCCGTACCGTATCCTGGTATCGGTAACAAGCCATGTCTTCCAAACAATGAACGCTTAGAAGATACTTCAAAAACAAAGAAGCCACAATGTCTACTATTACACAATAAATCAAATCTTTGAAATAAATAATTTAAGAAGAAGGGAATCTTATATAATATCACGATAACAAAATATTAATGTAAAAAAAAACTTCAAACAGTGAACTAATTAAAAAAGGAGAGATTGTTTTTGCGAATATGTAAAATGTAAACAAACTTTATGAAGTCCTAAAAAGCTGAAATTTGATATGTAAATTAGTGTTAGTATGCAAGCAACCGAAAAAAATTAACTTGGAACTTTTAGCTGCAAATATTATAACCTAAGGGACAGAGGTATATTACGAGTATAATGTGATTTTAGTATAGTAGTTTGAAATTGCGCTAATGCTTTGCTTTCTAAAAATGCTATTTTTATGACATTAGAAGGCAAACAAACAGACGAATTTCCTGATTCTAAGAAATTCACGTCGCCTAGAGACACCAAAGGTGATAATGATGCGTTGCAAACCTGCGACCGGAATGTTGGGCCTCGATAAAAATAAGTTTACCGGCTACCTTATCCTCCAAACTGGAATACGTCAACGGCAAGCACTGGCGTTATGGCGGCAGGAATAGGTACGGCGGTGATACCAATCCTGGCGAGTCGCTGCGAATCTCTACCACCCAGTCAGATGTGACGACGATAGTGATGGTAAGCCTATGCTCGTCTTTTTCTGACCTGACAGGAAGGTAGATGGTTTATTCTGCAAAGGAGCCCGGATCAACACGGGAATTTTTTTATTTGTTTATTGCAATTATCCTATAAGTATGTAACGTTTTCATTGAATGCTTTATTATTATTTATTGCAGATAATTATATTCCATAAATATAGCCAAAAATTTACAAAAATAAATGAAATCTAAGTAAAAAAAATTCATGTTACCAGGACAATATTGCTCGCCCTGTCAAAAATTTTAGATGTTATGCAGAGGTCAGCTTATAAAAGACGTTCTAGATGGCTGTAAACACGCCTCCAACAAAAGTAACATTTGAGAAAACTTTGTTGCCATCTTTCGATCACTATTAAGTTTAGATTAAATATTCGGTCCAGGCGGATGCAAAACAATGTTTACAACCAGTGGTTCCAACCGTCTAGAACCTATCTAACTCTACATACTCTAACTCTACTAAAGTTAATTATTCTTTTTTAACTTTTCTATTATAAAATAGCTGTAGTAAAGGAACGGCAAAGCCATTTTAATACTATGACTAAGATATAAAGCTTATAAGATTACAGTTTGTGGAGTTAGAGCGCGTAGAGTTAGAAGCTTGGCTCTGCATAACATCAAATATTTGTTGTTAGGGCTAGATATTTTGGCTTGGCAGCATTTTATTTGCTATTTTCACATGGGTGTTGGCTGAAAAGTATATCATTCTTCTTTATTTTTTTGTTATAAAATTGTTTTTATAGTAACGAAATGACCAGGAAAAATAATATTTTGTCCGAGGTGTAACGTTTATGAAGTTACAGCTGTTTGTAGTGGTAGAGCGTGTAGGCTCTTGACATCTGATAACTTGACATTGCGAGCCATATTAAGTTTTCTTGGCAACATTTAAAATGAAATGTTTTTGATTTGTCACTATTTTTCTCCTTAACGTTGTCAGAAAGTAGCAATTATTTTGTTGAGATAAATTGGGAAAATTTTGTTACTTTCCTCCAGCAGGGCAAAAAATGACTACTTTATATACTTACTTCAAAGATATTACGTATTTATTATACAAATGTTCAAAAAATATAGCTCTCTTTAATAAAATGATTCAGTGAGTGAGAGGTATAAGTCAAAATGTAAATTGAGCTGAAATTTATTAACGCAAGTCCCGATTTTTTTAGAATTTTTATTTTTTAGAGTCAAATTTAGAATATCTAGATTTAATCTTTTTAAAGATATACGTTTAGTAGTACATAAACTACGGACATGGTAATACTCACTGTAAAATAACATGAAAACCCGAATGTAGAAAAACATTTGAACGTACAGGTCAATTAAAGTCGGTGATCGAATTTTGTAATAAATTAAAACCTTATTTATATTATGATTTAAGGTTATATAATATGATATTAAAATTAAAATATCAGCTTAAACGATTTACGTCGATTTAGTGAATTCGATCTGTTTAACGTTTATTGCACACAGTCGCGAAACCTAGGCTTATATAATGTATTTTTATGTGATAATTATAAAATAAATAAAATAACACAAATTGATAAAACCCCAAAGTATTCAATTTATTGTACAATGGTTATTAGTCAATATTATCAACTAGCTGTTCCGGCGAACATCGTTTCCGTTCAGTTTTGTATGGGAAAAATTAAAATATTGTTTTTCCTGGTTTCAGTCGGACGAGATAAAAATTATTTAGGGATAAAAGCACTCTGCCAACTTTATCAAATAAATAAATAAATAAATAAAGAATTAAGAATACAAGACCGAAACGCAGAACCCGTCAATACATTTACAAAATAAACATTGAAACACTCCAAATAATTTTCAAAGGCATTGCACTCAAATAAGCTGCAGCATGCTGTCGAAGCAATTTCCCCTAATTTCAGTAACTGGGAGCTGATAAGGAGAATTGGTTCCAATAGCCAAGAGGTGAAGGAAAAAGGTGCAGCCGCATTGCTACCGATTCTGAGTTGGCGTGATGCCGGAGCATCTACAAACACGTAGCTACTATTGGTTTTCGAATGTTTCTCGATATTTCTTTCACAAGATGTTTTTTAGCGACTTCGTACTTCGCGTAAAATAGATTTAAATCTATTCTTATCTTATCTATTAAAAATTTAGATTATGTTTGAAATATGTAGATTATGTTTATATGTTTATGACATTTTATTAAAATTTGTTCAGTAAAACCGTGAAACTTTGACTGACAGAAAAAATTGCGCTTTTAAAATAATATATTAACTATGTAAAAGTAAAAAAAATAATATTGACATTATTGCCTTATCGTAAGAAAATATTTTGGTATCGTTAAAATTTATGTTTATAACTGTTACCAGATTCTTAAATTTGTTCATTCCAACAGTACCGAAATGATGGAAAATGGTGTTTACTAATGCCCCCTAAATTTAGGATAGCGTGAAGATTTTAATTTTAGTAAAATAACTGGAGAACATTAATTATGTATGATCACTTAAGATTCAAGATAACGGATTAGGGTAACCTATTGGTTGGTTTCAAGCGATTTTCTTTTTTTTTAATTTTATTCAAATCGAAACAATTTCGAATAAGTGAGAATAACTGTGGTTACATTCTTAAGATTAGACGAGCCGAAGACAGTTTCATTTGCGTCGGCATCCGAGCAGACTGAATAACACAAGGATCATCTGGACAAAATGGCCGCCTGATTGTATTATACCTCTCTTTGTACTGGACAGTTTGGACGTTTAATTTATTTTTTTTATTTAATATTTAATTTTTTGTCAGGCTTTATATGAAACATATTATTTTAAACTGGATTTACTAAAAATCTTGCATTTAATTTTAATCGACTTCATAAAAAATAAAAAGGAAGTTATATTATTTCCGATTCCTTTATTTCATGTGTGATAAGAAATTTCTCCGTCATTTGTAAAACGAGTTTTTTTCTAAGAGAACATAGATCCAATATTGCCACATTGCTACCAAGTCTCACTAGTAATGATGTGTGATGTAATACTAATAAATTTGTATAGAATAAGGAAAAAAAACAGCCCGCTAAGTTTCTTGCTTCTCAGTGTGTGGCCGCGTTCCGATCCGGCGGTAGCTTTAGTATTATATAGACTCGTCACAAGTGCCTCGTTTAAGGTAAATGTGAATAAAAATAATATATTCTATTCTATGGATGTATGGATTTATGGATCTGATAGTAGAATCTTGAGAAAAACGAATCAAGTATTGTATACGTAAATGTTACATAGTAGTCCACTATAGACTACTTTTTAAATTATGCGCTTCGGCTATATTCGTCAAGCTTCGGAAATCCGAATGTATTTTAAATATATCTA
This sequence comes from Calephelis nemesis, assembly GCA_002245505.1. Taxonomy (NCBI): domain Eukaryota; kingdom Metazoa; phylum Arthropoda; class Insecta; order Lepidoptera; family Riodinidae; genus Calephelis; species Calephelis nemesis. Next base: position 7,000 of record NJDD01003283.1, on the reverse strand, counting down.
CATAGGGTTGTCATTACATAATTAATCATTTCCCTTGAATTCAGATTAGATCAGCCAATTTAAAAATAAAATCATAAAGTGCAAAAGTGTAAAGCCGAAGCGCATAATTTAAGTACCTACTTATTGATTCGAAATATCAGTAATTTAAATGTTAAACTATATGGCGTAGGCTGCTATTAATTTCAATGGAAAACGAAAAATGTATGATCTGGATTTGTAAACTCTTTCGTATGAGCATTTAAATAACTTATCCTCCATGATCACAGAGTCAGAGTAAGGGGCAGAGTCCTACTTTATTTAATTTAATTTATAATATTGTTAATGGACGTACTCCATAATCTTAAATACCTAAGTATTTTTTTTAATGATATTGTAAGGCAAATAAGCAGACGGATTGTCTGATGGTAAGAAATTCACGCCGCCTGGAGACATCAAATGTGGTAATGAGCGTTGCCAACCTGAGGCCAGTATGTTGGCCTTCGAGCAAAAGTAATTTTACCGGCTACTTTATCCTCCGAACTGGAACACGTCAACGGCAGAAATAGGTAAGGCGGTGGTTGATTAGTACCTACCGCATAACCAATTCTTGACCCCACATTAATTATTTAAAAAGTCCCCGCAGGGTCTATGTTCGCCAATGTAGGGCTGTTATCGGTAATAGGTCGAGTAGTCGGAAAAAATAAAATTCCGGTCATTATAATAAAATCCGGGTGATATGTTTGGTGTCTATTTATTGAATAACTGCATTCAATCCAGTCTACGACCAGATCAAACGAATACAAGTCACATTCATTTTTTAACTCCAAAGTAAGCGAATTATATGCTTGTTTTATGAGTGTTAGTCAATATATACATAAAATACTTAAATCGATTCCAGAGTAAATTTAATTAACACCTAACTAAGACAGATTAATATCCTTTAGCACTCAAGCGGGCTGAATAGTGCCGGGATCACCTGGTAAAATAGCTGCCGGATTGTATTACGTACATAGCACCTTATACAGTGTGGCGATTCGTTTTATTTTATTTTCTTATATTCTTTAATTATGCAATTTAGTATATTTGTTTGAATATCATAAAATAACACCGAATCTTTCTCCTTAACTCACGTTCATGACTTGCATTCACGTTAGTACTCGTATTTTGCTATAATAGTAACGTGAATGCCAAAACCTAAAGAAAGAAAGAACAAGGAATCAAAACTCACCTGGATTACACTTTTAGAATAACTTTTACCTGTGTAATTTATTATTTACTGATTATAGCCTATTAATAAGGATTTTCGTACAAATTTCAATCCATATTTCATCCCCGTAAGGGTATAATTTCCATAATGTTAAAATACATTCGCCGTGTTGGTCCAGGCTCCTTAGCAGAATAGACTATCTGCCTTTCTTGCCAGGCAGCTCGTAAAAGGCGAGCATAGGCTTATCGTCACTAACACCGTGACATCTGACTAGGTGGTAGAGTTTCGCAGCGACTCGCCCGGTTTAATACCACCGCCTTACCTATTCCTGCCGCCATAACGTCATGATGTGTTCCGGTTCGGAGGGTAAGGTAGCCGGTAAACTTACTTTTGCTCGAGGTCTAACATCCTGACCTCAGGTTGGCAACGCACCATTACCATCTTTGGTGTCTCTAGGCGGCGTGAGTTTCTTACCATCAGGAAATCCGTCTGCTTGTTTGCCTTCCTAAAACATAAAAAAAATCAAATCATTTTAATAAGTAGTTCAAAAATAAAATTTCATGTTTCTAACTTTAAAAAATTACGATTTTCCATAAGAAACCTTCAATCCTTATCACAACCCCTTACGGGTAGAATTTCCGGAAACAGTATTTTAGTGTATACTCATTATTAATAAGTAGCCCGAATATTAAGTTTCATATTCTTAACTTAAAAAATGGCGGTCTTCCTTACAAACTTTCGGCCCCTATTTCACCTCTCTAGGGATAGAATTAACAAGATTCTTTAGTAGTCCTTAGTGTGTGTCTACTCAATGAAGTGATCCTATTCGTCAAATTTCATAGCTGTAACTCGAACAGTTTTCTATCAGCGATGATGAATCAGTCAGTCAGAACATGTTATTTTATGTAATACTAGCAGTTTCACGCAGCTTCGCGTGCCTAACTTGGTTTCTACTATACCGATTTGGATGAAACAAAGCCTATTTCACTCGTGTATAATGTAGCTTTCGAATGGTGAAAGAATTTTTAAAATCGGTTCAGTAGTTTTTGAGCCTATTCATTACAACCAAACAAACAAACAAAGTTTTCCTCTTTATAATATGAAAATATATTCGGTGTCGTATAATATGCGACTCGCCCGGATTGGTACCACCGCCTTACCTATTCCTGTCGCCATAACGTCAATGCTTGCTGTTGACGTGTTCCGGTTGGAGGGTAAGGTAGCCGGTAAACTGACTTACTCGGGGCCTTACATCCCGGCCTCAGGTTGGCAACACATCATTACCACCTTTGGTGTCTCTAGGCGACGTGAATTTCTTACCATCAGGAAATCCGACTGCTTGTTTGCCTTCCAATATTATAAAAAAAAAAAAAAGTATGGCAAACTTTGTAAGACAAACTATTTATAGAGTCATTAAATTCAATTAAACAAATAATTCCTAAATTAAAAGAATGTCGAAAGATTCGGAAACAAATCTATAGATAAATAACATGCTGCTACAAAAATAAGAATAAATGCAATTTATATACTTCCCAAAGTGTACACAACACAATAGAATAAACTTATCACTTTTTTTAAAATTAAAAGACTTAAAGTGTATTAACGTTTGTACAAACGTTAGAAAAGTTAAAAGATAACTCTTTGAAATCTAAGTCTATAATGAGGATCTGATATATGTTAAACTAAAAATAAGTAAATAAGGAAATAAAACATTGCAACACAAAATAATTCAAAATATATAAATACCAAAAAAATATTACTCCATCTAAAAGATAATAGAATAGAAAATTAGTCTGTCTACAAAATATTTTAAAGTTTAAAATATTACTTCCAAATTCCGCTATACTGAAGAGGGTCTGGGTAGAAGGGAGGAACTTTAGAAGCTTTCATTACATATTAAAGAGGTTATTGGTTCAACCTTCAGACATTCCTAATATAATTTAAAATAGGAAAACGGTAGCCCATCACAATTTACATAATTGCATTATTCTGTGGCGGGGATTTTATGAAAAAAATATTAAAGGACACCTGCCGACTAACTTCACCGGTAAAATTGTTTATTCCTAACTTATTACATAAATCTAAAGAAACTTGGCTGTAAAGTAAATCTTGAGGCTTTGCATCTATATTAAATATAAATTGGACATTGTTTTTTGTGGTTCTTTTTAGTTTTTTAAACAAGAAAAGTAAGTCTGGTGATTGGGGACGTGTTTTTTTAATACACATATAATCAGCATCTGTTATCTACCGAAAATATTCTGAAATGTGCTGGATCATAAAAAAATATCCACGGATTGTATCTAGATTAAAAAAAAATACATAACAGACAACAGACCGCTTTTACAATAAGTTTGTACGAGTAGTATATCGCTAATATGTCTAAATAAAAGCAGCCAAATCCGAGTCGGTTTCATCCAGTCAAGTTTCGTAGCAGCGCCAGCAAGTAACATAGACATATTATTATGAATGCTACCAGTTTACAGTTTTAAATACAGTGGTTGATGCTTACATCTTATTACCATCTTACGTAAAGAAAAAAAAATTACGAAAGCGGAAACTGCCTTTATACAACGTAAGTGAGGGAGAGGGAGGGACACAACCATTGCTGATTATATTTAAAAACTTAAGCTTAACACTTGGGTTATTCTAAATGCAAAGAACCATCTCTTGAAAATGAGGTGCAAGTATTTTAGGTGTTGGTTTTACAGCACATATAAAAAGCTTCTGACTAGATATCGTTAAAACTAATTTTTGTTGGAAGTTTAGAGGGTAATGTACCTACATCATATACAGGGTGTAATTGGCACCGTAACGAAAACTTCGGTGGTAGTTTACATACATATCAGACTTCAAAATTCCGTTTACAGTTTTTGTCGGAAATAAGTGGTTGAATTTTTAGCATTTTTTCAGCCCGTAATGTATAACGTACAAATTGTAAGCATCAAGCCGCACGGATGCCGCTGCGAGCGCCGCTCAGTAGGTAAGTACTTACCTAGACACTATGCGGTCGAATCATACGCTACGTAGAAAATTATACTCCTACATTATCAAGTAGTCGTTCAATCTAAACCGAATCATTTCATAGGGCACAAAAAATACTTATTTAAACACAAGTTTGACAGAAATGGATTTTGATATGTAGGTAAAATGTACCTAGATAACATAATTAGCCTAGATAAAAGGTTTAAAATTACGCACATACCTGCTTCAATCTCGATTGCTTCGTAAAAGAAAAGGTTCGAAATAACCCCCACCAACTTGCTCAGAGTCGTGCACAACGAAGCGTTTCTGAGTGGAGCCGAGACATTAACGACACACGCCAAACGCAATTCCGTAAAAGCATTATGAATCCTGGCACGCATATCTTCCGCAGTAGGGCACTCACCAACAAACACTTTGTCGAAGAAAAAAAAATCGACTAACAATTAAAAATAAAGAAAATGAAACTAGAAACTTGTAATAATTCACAAGTACAAGATTTTACGTCAGGGCAGAGAAGCACTTTTTAGGACATGTAATTTACGCAAGAAGCGAAAACGAACTGTTTAAAAGATACCTAGGGTAAAGAAAAGGAACTGGTGTAGGTACCTAATTCTTTGCTACTTCCGGTTACGAAAAGTGTTGCCAATTAAAAAGTGTTCATTATTTAAGAAAAAAATTGATTTTTTGTTTTTTTTTTAAAGGAAGAAGTATCTTATGCAGGATTTGACACGCACTCTTTTGTGTCTCACTGACGAATGCTTTAGCCGTTTAAGAATTTAAAATTTTATGATCTTTAGCGATTGCCTTGACAGCTATAAACATAGTTACAGAGTTACAGAGTTCCATGCAATACTATTACCCCGTCACAAATCGAATCTCACAAACGCGAGCCTCCCTCCTAATCACAACACAACAAGCAACAGCATATTCAACACCGCACTGCACCGTCGCCTCCGATCTCGAAGACAAAGAATTCTTTTCCGCCCGGCGCTAAACGCTGAGGGACGAGCCGCAAGCGCTCCAATTGATCCACCCAGTAATCAGAACGCAGCACCAAGTCAAGGTACGGTCTCCCGAGAGACAGCCCTTGTTGCTTGATATGTAGGGGGATGTCTCGAGCTGACTGAGCACTCTACTGGCATATAAAGTCCGACGAAGTTGTAAAAACCGCGAAGTTAACAACAAAATTAGCAATTTAGAAAAGTAGTACTATTAAAATCATTGTACATCATTGCAGCACCACATTACATTTATTACCTTAACTTTCGATTTTCTTAAAAAGTAATTAGGTACCTATTTTAAATTTTAGCATTTGTCCGTGCTTGGGAACAAAACCTCACAATTTAAAAAAAAGTTCAATTCAGAATTTGAACTTACCTACCTACATACTGTAGGTGCCTACGTACCTTTCGACTATCGCTGACGAATGCTCTAACTATTTGAGCTACCCAGGATTCAAATCATGTGGTTTTTAAATTTTTATTTTCCTTAATAATTACAAAATGTATACTAAACGCAGAAAAGTGCTCAAACAAAATTTACATACTTACAGTATTAATATGACAAATGTTTAAAAATATGATAAACTGTTATTATCGTCAAAGTATCTTTACGTCACGAAGAGGTAGGCATAGGTACAACAAGAACACCTATGGTTATTCATAGGTTAGGTAGCATAATGTGATAGGTTTCAAGATTATTGCTAGCTGGGCATTTATCCAAACCCGGGCAACTTATTTTTTTAAATAAAAAAAATCGTAAAACTATAGTGTTCTGAATTAGCCGACCCGGTTTCATGTAGTCAACGCCAACATCGAACCACTAGACCAGAAAGGCGACAGTGTTATTGTCTTTACCATCATTAGATTAACTAACTTATTCACTTATACTTACGTAAGTTAACATAGTAAATACTTGTATAAGTCGTCACAAAATATTTTTTCCGTTATCAATGTTCGTTGTTGAACTAGATAGTGGTAATGAAATCTTTGAAATATCACCAAACCATATTTCTATGGCTTACCTTCCAACATTGCCACATGTTTGTATAATTAGTGTTTAGACTAAAACACTATCGTACGTACTGTTTTACTTTGCATACGGTACTGGAGTTAAGAAAATCCTTTCCTTTAAACTTTATTGTTAAAATGTTACTGTTTCATTTGCTTAAAATTAGTGTACTGTTTTTTAAACTGTTTCAAAGTATTTAAAACAAACAATTGTTTCACTTTTGATTGTATCACTTATAAATAAATCAAAATTTCGATAGAGAGATTGGCAACACTGTGTTTGGTACTTAAAAACTAAATGACAAAGATTAAACAACGATGTACTTGTCTAGATGTGGCAAGACACATTCCTCATTTCCAAACTACATGTTATTTTGTTTCTAGGCTTACAAACCCTATGTGATTACCATCACAACTTTATAATTATTATTAGATTAGCTATTTCTTTTTTGACTCCAAAAGAGAGGTTTCCTATTCGATAGTTTGTTTTTTTATGTTTATTACGCAGTTACTCAACTAATAAGAAACCTATTTTGATGGTTCTTTTTTAAAAATAGGTCGTAATTTCAAGGTACTAGTAAGATTTTGATAAAATTTATGTAGGTGCATTTAAGAATCATTAGCTTCATTACAGAAAAAAGATTATAAAATCGCTACTTCGTAATTGGAGTCGGATTGTTTTTGCAGTTTTACTACGCTTAAATTATTTGTAAGTAAAATAAGGAAATCCTCTTAGGCTTTCCTTAAATCTTGAAATGCGATCATACTTAACATGCCTGGGGTTACTTGTAACTGTCATAGTTAAATCATAATAAAACGAATA
>NJDD01003282.1:94712-117888 GCA_002245505.1 Calephelis nemesis | reverse complement strand
GTTCCGGTTCGGAGGGTAAGGTAGCCGGTTAACTTACTTTTGCTCGAGGCCTAACACACCGGCCTCTGGTTGGCAACGCACCATTATTACCTTTGGTGTCTCTAGGCGGCGGGAATTTCTTACCATCAGGAAATCCATCTGCTTGTTTGTCTTCCAATGTTATAAAAAAAAATCTGATGAATTTATTTAAGGTCGCTTGGTGAATCACTGTCCTGATACAAACAGACGGACAGAAATTTTAAAAATGTGTTCTGCTGTGTATTTTTAGTAGCCGGCTCCTATTTTAATATATCTAATATACAGATTTCACTCTTCTACAGTTTCCGTTGGTCTTTTTTATGATATTGCAAGGCAAACAAAGAGACTGATTTCCTGTAAGAAATTCACGTTGCTTAGAGACACCAAAGCTAATGGTGGTAATGGTACGTTGCCAACCTGTGTCCGGGATGTTAGGCCTCAAGCAAAAGTAAGTTTACTGGACCCTCCGAACCGGAATACCATAACGGCAAGCACTGACGTTATGGCGGCCGGAATAGGTAAGGCGGTGGTACCAATCCAGACAAGTCGCTCCGCAGCACTACACTCTACCACCTCAGACTAGATGCCACCGTGTTAGTGACGGTAAGCCTCGCCTTTTACAAGCTGCCTAGCAGGAAGGTAGATGATCTATTCTGCAAATGAGCCCGGACCAACACAACGGTTTTATTATAAGTATATGTTATATATATATGCCCATCCTTTCTCTAGCACACTCTTAAGGCCCCATACTCAGTCAGCTAGAAGAGCCAATCACCGCACTCCCTCGTTCCATGATTACTATGAATAATGGCGCTCTAAAGTAAACGTCTTAAGCGCCAAATCACTATTTTTGACACTATAAAGTAATTTGAAAAAAAGTATAAAAACTGAAACACTTATCTTTTAGGTATAGTACCTATCTATGTTTACGTTAAATCTGGTGTCGATATTTTCATATTTGAAGTAGACATTTGCGTTTTGCTTTCAAAAAAGGGCTAACTTTTTAATTTTTTTCTATCGAGCAAATTGAAATGAATCGTGTTTTGGAAACAGTAGTCTAGTAAAGCATATTCATGTTAATCTTTTGTATTTTTGTCACCAAGATACATGATTGCTTTGTGTGAAAAAAACAGTAAACTGTTGACGTATTTTAGCGTATATGGCCCCTTAATCCGTTATATGATTTATTGTTGCATTTAACGAATAGGGGAAACGTCTAATCAGGAAGTTTACAACTTCATTAAACCGTAATGGAGTACCACAAATCATACAACTGTAATGAACTCTTTAATACAAAACATTAATGTCCTTATTCCTTATTTACAGGTAAGTTGACGAGCTGAAAGTGATCGTAACAATTCATCGTCTATATTTAAGTAAGTAATAAGCTTTCCTCTAATTTAATCTAACCACCTCTATGGTCTAGTGGACCGGCTTTGAACTTCGCTTTAAGAGGTCTATGATCCCCGGGGTGGGCAACAAAAAATGTAAAAATGTGTATTGTTATGTGTATTTTGTCGCCTCTGTGGTGTAGCGGCCCAGGTGTTGGGCTTGACTGCTTTAGGTCCCGGGTTCGATTCCCAGGTTGGGCACCAAAAAGAAAAAGGGTTTTTCCAATTTTCTAATAAAAAACGTTGCTCGGGATTGGATATGTGTCCGGTGCTTAGTGCCTTCGGCTAGTAATTGTGTTTGTGCCTCTGCCTCCCGCTTCGGAGATATAGGGGTGATGCTACTTTTCTTTTCTAATATAAATTATTGTTAAGAATTGCAAGTTCTTTTGATTGGACAATTACGGATAATTACAAAGGTTACCTAATACTAAATGACATTCTCTGCCAATAAACGTATCTTTCATAATTTTCATGTTAGGTCGGACATAGTTTTTAAAAGATGTAACCCATGATCTTAGAAATAAATGGTTTTATTTTTTAGACACGGATGGTATGGTTTGTTGGAGGTCCATAACGGTATTAAAAATAGCACTTAGGTATCCTGTTATCATTGTCACTGTGATTTATAACTTTTATCACAGCTTTTATTTTGTTATGCTAATTTTCACACTTAGTAATACCGTGATATACGTTCCAGTGAAATCGTGAATCGTTATCCTTGACTAATATATCTAAAACTGTTTTTTTATGTATTAGAAAATGATAAAAAAAATCACGCTATTTCTTATTTTCATAACAGTGTAATTGTACATATGGTACACACAAAATATCCAGGGTTTTTTTGAAACTAATCTAAAATAGCCATCTCATGGATATCTAAAATGCGAAGAGGTAGTCACTGATGCAATGCAGGTTTTGAAAAGTTTAAAAATCCACTTTTTTATAACATTGGAAGGCAAACAAGCAGATGGATTTCCTGATGGTAAGAAATTCTCGCCGCCTAGAGACACCAAAGTTGATAATGGTGTGTTGCCAACCAGAAGCCTGGATGTTAGGCTTTGAGCAAAAGTAAGTTAACCGGCTACCTTACCCTCCGAACCGGAACACGTCAAGACGTTATGGCGGTAGGAATAGGTAAGGCGGTGGTACCAATCCGGGTGAGTCGCTTCGAAACTCTACCACCTAGTAGGATGTCACGGTGTTAGTAACGGCAAGCCTATGCTCACCTTTTACGAGCTGCCTGGCACAGGGAGGCAGATGGCCTATTCTACAAAGGAGCCCGGACCAACACTGGGAAAAACCTCTTAAAAATCGCTTTTAATGTAGAAAGTTACGTCAGCTTTCTAAGGTGGTTCCATATTAATTTTATTATGACTTAATAATGTGTACATTTCTTTTTTTAACATCAGCATTAACGAAAACTTGGAAAAGTAATGCTTTCATTCGTACAAACTGTCTAGCGATACGAAGTTTGGCGGTTTGGCTATTATATATGATTATAAATAATAATAATAATAAATAGCTCTGGACAAGTCACACAAATTGAATCTAACCCCAAAGTAAGCAAATTATATGCTTGTGTTATGGGTGTTAGTCAACGATACTACTAAATAGAAATACTTAAATAAATACCAGAATACATTTAATAAACACCCAGACCCGGAAATGTAGACATCTAAATGTTCATCACACAAATGCCTACCCCCGTCGGAAATCGAACCCGAGCCTCGCGATTCGTCGATGCAGTTACGCGAGTACGCTAGCCACTCGACCAACGAGGCGGTCAATGGCTTATAGATATTAGTTAAAAAATTTGTAAGTATAACAAGTTGAACAAACATTTTCAGTTCATATATCATGTATCATTCAGTAGAGATGTTTTAACAAACGGTATTATATTTTTAACACTTGTCCCGTACCTATTTAGCATAAATTTTCAGTAACATTAAATTTCAAAGAAAGATGTTCATGTTTATAAAAAAGTATCTTTACACTCGCATCTCGGAAGAGGTACAAACAAAGACATTAAGTCCCATATATCCATTTGCGGGCAACGTTATTTTTATTAGAAAATTGGAAAAACTCGTATCGTTTTTGGTGCCTGACCCGGTGTTCGAACCCGAGACCACCTGAAGTCAAGTCCAACACTAGACCGCTGCAACACAGAGGCGATATATTTATATTCGCATTTGTATAACAATAAATATGAACTTTGATTTAGCAATTCCATGTTTTATAAACGACGGGCAGACACATCTAGCCCAGGGCGGTCCTAGGTGGTCTAATCCATTAGTTATGTGAGTCCTAGCCCTTAGGGAGTTGCTCTGTCACTGAATCAAGGGATTAGATAAAATAAATTGTTTAGATGTTATACAGAGTGAAGTACAAGTAGACGTCTCTTTCATACCTATGAGTTTTTAATTAAAATAGTCTACTATCCGAAAAGGAATTAACCCTTATGATTATGCCAATACAGGATAAGAATTGCCGTATGTTGAAATAACTCTACCAAATGGTCAATGTTATATGAACAAAAATGTCGCTCCTGTAATCTAGCGGTCCGGCGTCGGACTTGACTTCTTGAGGTTTCGGGTTCGATCCCCGGGTCGGGCAACAATAATTGGGAAAATGTGTATTTTTAATTATCTAATAAAAATAACGTCGCCCGGGATATGTGCCCGGTTAGCGATAGGCTTGCCACCTATCACATTGTCGGACTTAGTGTCTTTGGCTAGTCGTTGTTGTGCCTCTGCCTACCTCGGGTATATGGGCGTGAAGATACTAACTAACTAGTTAACTAAAATGTTTGATAACCTTGTGATGCTTACAAATCTATAAATTACCAGCCGACCTGGCGAACTTTGTATGGCTTGACATGACATGACAACAGCTACTAGCAGTTTGTATGGATTAATATGTGTTATCCCTACTTTAGTATTGATTGATTAGCCTTCGTGGGAAGACAAAATAAACTATTTATTTTTTGGTAAATTTTGTTATACATCCCAGCCCATTCCAGCTTCACACGGGTAGACACGCTCCTATATTATTATACATACAAACCTTTCTCTTGATACACTATATCTATAAAAAAACCGTATCAAAATCCGTTGCGTAGTTCTCTTACTCTTACCCCGGGAAACACGTGGTGTGAATATATGTTTTCATAGATAATTTGCCGCTCTTGAAATCATTGTCATAAATGTTTTAGACCCATGGGTAACTTTAAGTGCAGTTGTAACTAAAACTGCAAAAAATAATTCCAATTATTTTGTTAGGTACCACATCGTATTTTATAATTATTTTATCGAAAGATAGCAAATGGTTGCAAAATGGTGCCACGTTAATTTTATCTAGTAGATTTTGAGTTATATTTAATAATGAATAAATTTTTTGCTTAACAAAATCTTTATGCACTTTTAAGTAGATATAATTAAAAACCACTGGTACGATCATGATAATTTATGTAGGTTTATCTAGGAATCAGAACCTCTTTCTAAAATAAAACCATCAAAATCGGTTTGCTATTGACCGAGTAATTGCCTAACAAACATGCAAACACACAGGCTAATTGAGGAGGAACCTCGTTTTTTGGAGTCGATTTATAAAGAATTCACTTTTAATTTCATAATGGGTTCTCTATGACATAATCGTCCAAGTCTAAGAAAGGCGTAATGCAAGTTAATTGCGTCTTAGTGAAGAGGTTTGACAATAATGGCGCTCAACTGCGCGGGAAATGATATGTCGCCGCCATAACTAAAGAAATTATACGAGATATTATCTTTATATTCTCACGCTGAAATTTAATTATTCATTTCAATGAATACAACTTCATTGGTGCAAAGTTAAATATATATCCTGCAGTTGTTTTGAGCTCTAGTCGTGGTAATAAATTATTTAAATAAGCTTAAGTTCTATGGTTGTCTGAGGATATGTCCACATTATTAGTTATGAGTTTGTATGTCTATAATAATTTATATATTAAAAACAGTTTGCACTCCGGGAGTGCCGGCAGAAGTGAAAACTTAAATATTAAAGTTGTGCATTTTTGATATTTGGGAATGGTTAGGGAATAATATTACACGAATTGCTTTAATTGTCAGTAAAAGTACTATCATTTATGTGGTAGAATACAATATTCGTTTATTGCGCTATCGTATACAAGCATGACAACACGAAAATTCGCGCAAGCGCTCTGCGCCGTCTTACGAATTTTAGATCAGGTCACGTGTCCTGACGCGAGTTTAGAAGTTTTTACCCATTCCAAAAAAAGTGCGCAACGCCGCTAAAGAAGTTTTCACTTTAAAAATGAAGCCCATTTTTCATGGTCATCGCATGACCCCTAAATGGATGTACCAAATTTGCTAATTTTTTTGTGCTTTTGTCAGGAGAAGGATCTTATAAGAAAAAAAAAACTGGGCAAATGGCAAAAACAATGCTTTAATCCATACAAAATCTTAGCTATTAATGTCAAGCATAAGTCATAAGGAGAGCACCACATTGGTGTAAATGTTCTTGGTTACTCACTAAACTTATTTCAAGTTATCGCTATCTTATTTCAATTATAGTAATAGAAAGAGACAAAACAGGCTTAGTGCTGTCAGATTAGTTTTTACATGACATCTTTATAGTATTTTAATCTATTCTCCAAAACGTTAATTAAATACGTCGCGAGTTGACTTGGTTGGACTAATCTGACATGTCTAAAATGTTCCGTATCCTTTTTTTTGTTTTGTTGGAAAAAATAGCATGCAATTTAGTAAATTTAGTCGGTGTTCAGCAGAATAACTACTAATGACTATTTCATTGAATTAAAGAGCAAACAAACACATGTCTCTCCTGATAAATAAAATAAACTGTAGCTTGTAGACACCATATATGTTATAGGTGCGTAGCCAGGTTTTTAGGTCTTACGTGCGAATCTTCTGGCTACTCTACTTACGAAACATGATCGGAATAGGCATTTTGACAATAAGAATAGGTGGTGTATTTCTACATAACAAATTTGCTATACAGCATTTAACTACCAGAAGTACTCAGAATTGTGTATATGTATATAGGACATAACTACGCGCGTTAACGGGATGGAAAGGAATTAAAAATTTCGCCACGGAACTTGAATCCTCAGTAGCTCAATTGGTTAGAGCATTCGTCTGCTTGAGACGAAAGGTTACATGTTCAAATCCTGTCTGGGGCGAAATTTTTTCTTTCTTTAAAATTTATAGATCACCAGAAGTATTATTGTCAATGACCCATTTGACATATGCTCTCTTCTTTTAAAGCCAGGCAAAGAGGAAGACGTCCTGTTCTACATAAAGTCCTGGACTAACACCGTCGCAAGGACTAGACAAGTTTCTGTGATTAGGCTTCGTCATCTCTATAGCGTAATGGACAGTTGATGGCGTTGAATGAAGCTTCGGATTTGATCCCCGAATCAATTTTCTCTTAAAAAAGATGATGATATGATGTTGGATTTGGATAAGTCCTCGGATCAAGTAGTCTGTAATTTTTTTTCTGTTCAAGTTCAGTAAACAAGCATACGGCCCTCTTACTGGTAAGAGACAACCGGCCTGAGACTGGGATGGAAGGCCTTTTATGCAAGTTTATCGGCTACCCTACCCTCCAGACAAGAATACTACAGAGTCATTATGAGAAATGAGTAAGGCGGTGGACACTTACCCAGGCAAGTTATTGCACAGCAACCTACCATCTGTGGTCTTTTTAGTATGACCTATATTTTTACCTATGCTCGCCTTACCGTACAACCTTTTTCCTTAGAACAGCGAATCCGGACTATCACGGGGAATTGTATTGTAGATACTCTGCATACCTCTTCGGGGATATGGGCGTGAAGATACCTTATTTTATATAGTAGAAAAAAAATGCCGTGCTTATCCCTGTAATGTTTCGGTTTTGGGTGTTCATGGATTTGCACATGTGAGATTTAACATTGCAGCATTAAAATGCCATGTATATAATTGCAGACTAGATAAGTATCCTTTGCGTTAAACGCCACAGCAGGGGACTGTTATTTATTTGCAGTGGGGCCGATTCTACTGGGCTTCGTAATTTATATTTTTATGGAAAACGAATATGCAGTCCCTCAGAAGTGGTCACTGCCGCCCACACACAGCTTTAATACGAGTTTTTAAATATTTTAATGTATATTCGGTTTTTGATGAAAAATAAGATTCTACATAATGTTCTGATATATAAAAATTAATGTCAATTTACTTTGATCGTCGCGTCAGCCGTGAACGAATGAACCAATATTGCTCTTTTTTTGTTGTGTTATTTGTTTTTAGAAGATAGTTCATATGTTAATGTAAGGAAGATAGTAAGGACCGGACAACTTCTGTCGCCTCAACTAGTATTGAAAATAATATGCATAGTTGTTGTTGTCATAATGTAACAATTATTATTCATTAGTTAACTTTTTTATCACTCTTAAGACTAATTAATGCAAGAAGTTTGATATAGAAAGTGTTGGTGTTGACTCTAGAGATCCTGGGTTCGATTTCCCTGTTAGGCGATTCAAATTGTTTTTTTTTAATTTTCTTATCGAAAACAACGTTGCTCAGACATTGATAAGTGCCCAGTGTGGGAGTTCATAACCTTAGGCTAGTCGTGGCTACCCTGTATCTTTGCCTACCTATTTGGGGATATATGCGTGAAAATATTTTTTTTGTTCCGTATACTAATTAATCCCCGACGGTAACAGAAGGGTGTTAAAAGTTTGACGTGTCCTTTTGTATCTGTGTGCCTGTGGCAATATAACCTTTAAACGAATGGACCGAATTAGATTCGTTTCCCGAGATAGTTTTAGCTGCATTGTATTACATATATGCTATAGGTTTTGTCGTGGTTATTTTAGTGTTATTCTATTATTACGTGGTCGGAAGAAAACTGGGTTTAGTTTAGTGTAATTTAGACGATATGCCGCAGAATTGCTACTCAGTCAAAAAAAAAACTATCATAGGTGACTCGGTCGTAAAATCGAATAATCACAAAAAGAGTGTATCGCAGCACTATGTTTCCAATACAGTGTACAAAATATCACACACTTTGACATCACTTTTACATTTTATTAACCGAAAGCGAAGCAAATTGCGCTTAAAACTTGTTTTGTAAAAATACCCAACAGTCAAACATGTTATGTGAACTCGATTCAAGCTTTGAGTGACATACTATTTTTATACTATACTGGCTTTTATGAAAAGAAAAAGTATATTCTTAGTAAGGGCCTTTTACTAGACAAACAATTAGGCTGATTTGAAGGCAAGAGATATGCGCCGCCTATGTACACTAGTTGTGGAAGGGAATTTATACTTAACTGGCTAATTCATCTAAATTAATACGTGATGATGGCAAGCCTTTCTCACCTCGTCGCCTATAAGCCATGGTAGCAGGTAATTTATCCAAACTAGTACAACTAGGTATAGGCAAAACTCATATCTATAGCGAACAAGTGATGATTCTAATAAGCATAGCAAAAGCCATCCTGTGCTAGGCAGCTCGTAAAAGGTGAGCATAGGCTTACCGTCACTAACACCGTGACATCTGACTAGGTGGTAGAGTTTCGCTAAGACTCGTCCGGATTGGTACCACCGCCTTACTTATTCCTGATGCCATAATGTATGTGTTTGCGTTGACGTGTTCCGGTTCGGAGGGTAATCCGCTAAACTTACTTTTACTCTAGACCTATGATTCTGCATTACCATCTGTATAGGCAACGTGAATCTCTTACCATAAGGAAATCCGTCTGCTTGTTTACCTTCCAATATCAAAAAAAAAGAATAAATTGACCTTTCCATACAAGTTTTACATCAGCTAGATTAAAACTAAGCAGAGAATTCTTTACTCAAAGTGATTGATTATTTAAATCTTTTATTTCTTTTAATATTATAATTAATACATTTTTTTATTTAAGTAATAAATTAATAATTGTTAAGTGGTTAATTTTTTATTGATATTCGTGAAGACCTGTAACTGGCTCTCTATTATTCTTGTTTTGTGTATTCCTATTGCATTTAAGCTGTTGGTTTTTCAATAAATTAATGAAACAGTGAGGCAGTTTAGGTAGTTAATGGGTCGCTTAGATTGATTTCTTTCCAAATCTCGGCAAAGCATTATAGTGCTTGCCATTGTCATTTAGGCAGGCTCCTTCAACCACTAAACTTGCATTGCTTTATCCTGCTCATAAGAATGGCACCATTAACACCTCCGGCCTAGCTACTAGCCTAGCTACCTTGAAAAACAGATAAAGTAGGATAAATCATCTATTTTTTTATTGTTACTTTCTCGTATCCATAAATCCTGTCACATTAGTCGTCCTAATAACTTATGCCCGAGTTACACTGACAGAGGCGGAGCTCGCGTGCCGGATTCCTCCACACCCCGTCTACAGGTTGACGTGTAATAAACCTACATGTCTGGACCTGAGCCTTTACCACGAGTCGCAATATATTACCTTCGGTAATATACGTATCGAAATCTAAAGCGCTTTGTATTGACAATTTATTTTATTAAGTGACCAGTTGAGGCGCTGTTCAAATTTTTTTCTTCTAATTTTCTAAACTTATGGTTAGGGCTCTGTAGGTTACTCTTGAATCTCGATTCATGCAAATTAGAATCGGATTTCTGTCATTTTGTACTCTTGAACACGATACTAGGTAAGTGTTAACAATTAGTTCTAGAATAATCATCGAATCCGGTATAACAAATTATTGTTTAATAAAAACAAAATTTTCAAAAAGACGTGTGGCACTCGGAGACTTCCGC
Organism: Calephelis nemesis; assembly: GCA_002245505.1. NCBI lineage: Eukaryota > Metazoa > Arthropoda > Insecta > Lepidoptera > Riodinidae > Calephelis > Calephelis nemesis. The sequence goes on along the minus strand of NJDD01003282.1, from coordinate 107,698 downwards.
GTAAACTTTCGCCATAACGTCAGTACTCGAGATTGTCGTGTTGTGTGCTGGAGGGTGAAAAGCCGGTAGATATGCGAGATCTAAGGTTAAAGTTGTATACGAGGTCTAAGAAACCGACAATTGGGTAACTGACACACCAATAACATAAGGGGTCTGTAGACGATGTTTGTCTCTTACTATCAAGAGAGCTTATACTCTGTCTTAAAACGTAAAAAAGCTCTCTTCCATTTTGTTGTGATATTTATAGCTTCATATAAACACACACACTAACACACTCATATATTTGTGCCAAGTCTCTCGCGAGGTAGGCAGAGAGTATCAAGTGACAAATGTCATCCTTACCGACCTGCTAAGCTTCCTCCACATTCATTGCATGCTTTCATCCATCCATATTCATATTGTATATCTTTTTTGTCTATCTTCCGACATGAACGAACCAACGGAGCATTCCTTTTCTCATTTTTACACCAAACCTTTTTTTCATTCCACTCTTTCTCGGATCTCACTGTCTCGTATGTTCTTTATATAGAGTTTCAGTAAAACTTTCCATTCGAGATAAGGACATAATCATAATAATTACCATTACACCATAAATGGATGGAAGATACAGTTCTTTTGTCAGAGCTGCTTAGAAACAAGGATAGGCATTGTTCGCGCAACAACGGCCTGCGTCAGACAAATCCATTCCACTTTCCATTTTGCATAGGTCATTTCGTTTTAAAAACACTTTGTCGTTGTTTGTCGTCAAGCTAAATTTGGCTTTGTGGTGCTTGTCTTTGTTACAAACAAATCGTCTACGAACTGTATTCTTTAAAAAGATATAAGTATCTTAACGCCAGTAGCCCAGAAAGTGTAGGCAGAGGTACACAAAGGGCACCCACACCGGGCCGAAGACGCTAAATCTTAGAATGTGAGTAGTCCTATCCTGTGCCCAAAATCGCCAATCGGGCACATATCCAATGCCAGGCAACGCTATTTTTAATTAGATAATTGAAGCAACACGTTTTCTTTTGGTTGTCTGACCCGTTGATCGAACCCGTGACCTAATGAAGTTAAGTCCAATACCTGACCGATAGACAACGGTTTTTTTAGTTTAATCTTCAAACAGTGTAGCAGCTCGCTTCCATTGATACCACCTCCTCAAATTTTTGCATTCGCCATAATTTCAGAGCTTGTTGTTGAGTTTAGCTTTGGAGGGCATCCAGACTCGAAGTTTGCTAGTTTGTAACATGAAAATTCAAATATCATACCTAAATGGATGGGCTAAAAGCCAAAGGAACATTGTTGAAAAAATGGGAATAATAATGCTTTAATCCATATAAAAGCCCTGGTTGTGCCTCTGCCTACCTCTGTGGGATATGGGCGTGAATATATTTTTTTAATCTGTACAAACTGTAAGTATCTGTCAATGTAAAAATTTAATTATTAAAACAAAATTAAGAGCTACTTCTATTGAAAAACAACCTAAAAGATTGTATAGTATCATTACTTAAAATTATTATTGTTATCTTTGTTAAAGATTTTTCGTAAATGTACTTAACTGATTAAATATTACTTAAACCTAATGCGTAGCTAAAATACTTTACACATTCCTATATAATACATGATTAGTTAAAGATATGTTAGGTTTAAGTTGTTAGAATCAGAGTATTTAAGATTATCATCTTCACTATGTAAATAAAGATTTACAAAAACCCTAATGCGAACATGCAGAATCATGTATATAATAGAATATTGTAGTTTTTAGGACATAATAAACTGTGTTCATTAAGTCATTAATTCTCTCATTCAATAATTCATTCATGGATCTTTTGTTCAACAAAATACATTTTTTGAATTACACATGCAAATTAAAATAGGTTCCGCAAGCGAAAGCTAATAGTAGCTATGCGCTTACTACGAGGGCGCAATATTACCCAGTAATTATAGCCTGCTAGCTCAGCTAGTTCAGCTTATTAAAGCCCAACAATGAACAACGGATAATTAAATAGATGGTATAGACCGACATCGAATCATTCCGCTTTACTATTTGGAATATTTACTCAAGATAAAATATAAGTAACTTCATGCCCTATCTCTAGAGAAGTAGGCAGAGATACGATCACCTACGTTTATCCGAAGGTGTTTAGGAGGTCTTCAAATGCGATTGGTGAAAAACCAACCAACCGGGTGCTAATTGTCAATACTAAACTGTCAATATCAAATTGGAATTTGAAAATTGACGGTATATAATCAACTTATATATATAACTGTCGATGAGTTTTCTTAAATTTGTTATTCTTCTGTTAAATTTCGTTTTATTCGTATGGACTTTCTTTTGACATTATAAGTAACGTAGTAAAAAAAAATAAGTACGTAACGTTGTGCGTTTTCGATATTTTGGAATGGTTAGGGACAAAATTCCACGAATTGTTTTAATGATCAGTATGAAAGTACTATAATTTATGTGGTAGAATACAATATTCATTTATTGCGCTGTCGTACACAAACATGACAACATGAACATTTGCTCAAGCGCCCTGCGCCGTCTTACAAATTTTCGATCAGATCACGTGCCCTGACGCGAGTTTAGAAGGTTTTACCCATTCCAAAATAGTGCGCAACGCCGCTAAATAAGTTTTCACTTCAAAAATAATTAGCGAACATTAGTTTGACGTGACATGATGTCAAAATAAAATAGAGTTTATTCTTCACACTTTGCGAGGACTAAATCATTGTTTTTGTGCAACTTTCCCGGTTTTTCTTTTAATAGGATCTTTTTCTTGCTAATACAACAAAATAAAAAAAATACGCAAAATTGTCTTATCCGTTCACGCTTGATGCGTTGACCACGGGAAACGGGGATTCATTTTTTTATATATAGATAATTTATTGAAAACACACGTTCTGAGTTTTTTTTTTAATATCTCCGGACAAATCACACAAATTGAATCTAACCCCAAAGTAAGCAAACTATATGCTTGTGTTATGGGTGCTAGTCAACGATACTATTTACATATAAATACTTAAATAGATACCAGAATAAATTTAATAAACACCCAGACCCGGAAATGCAGACATCTAAATGTTCATCACACAAATGCCTGCCCCCGTCGGAAATCGAACCCGAGCCTCGCGGTTGGTCGATGTAGTTAGGCAAGTACGCTAGCCACTCGACCAACGAGGCGGTCGTTGTTATAGACCTTGTGTAATTAACGTAAACACCCTGCCACTGGCTTAGATAGGTGAGAGGCGATAACTCCTTAATTACCTAGGTTAATTACTAAAAACCAAGTAGGCTCATAAATAATAAGACGTGTCATTCCAACAGTAGCTACCTACATACCTACACATCGTAGTAAATCAAATCAGATCCAAACATAAATAATCGTCCATTAACTTAAAGATGGCGTTAATAAACCAGAGAAAGCTCGGATATAAATAATCTTTTATAGCTCACTTACACATTAAACTGCTGTACTTAACTCTGTATTGACACAAAAAGACTTTATCTCCTCTCTGATTTAGGGGTTCAGTTGTTGGACTTGACTGCATGAGGTCCTTTCGAATCCGGGGTCGGGCAACAAAATGAAAATTGGGTTTTTTCCAATTTTCTAATAAAAAACGGTTGCTTGGGATTGGATATGTGCCCGGTTGGCGATAGACTTGCTACCTGGGTGCTCTGGTTGTGCCTCTGCCTGCCTCTTCGGGTATATGGGCGTGAAGATATTTTATTTTTATAGCTTCTACATTGAACGTATTGTATTCACTTATTTCTGATTTGACAAAAATTGGTTCAGTTGTTGGACTTGACTGCATGAGGTCCCGGGTTCGAATCCTGGGTCGGGCAACAAAATGAAGAGTGCGCTGGTTGTGCCTCTGCCTAAAACTTCTTAGATTTGTGCGTGAAGAAACTTTACTTTTACAGCTTCTAAATTAAACGTGCTGAACTCACTTAACTCTGTATTGACACAAAAAGGCTTCTTATTGACTTTGCTAGCAAGAAAATTGTCTTTTTCTACTCATCCGCGCTTTTCTTATCGACAGCCTTCTGATTGATTAGTCTATTGTAATATATCTATTCATCCGTGACGGAGGTCAATGGAACTTTGTCTAAAATTGTCAAGTCTATCCTTTTCACTGTGATTACTCTATTCATAGAGGTTGTATTTGAAAATCGTACTTCAAAGATGGAAATCGTATATTCCTATAATGTTTATAACAAGAGTTTCATTCAGCGTTTGTCAAATGTTTGTGACAACTATATGTGGAAAGTCTCACATCGTTCGAACTGGTACAAACAATACAACACAAGTGACACTAATCCGCATGCATTCGACATCAAGGCAAAAGAAAGCGTAGCTTATTCCAGGACGTACGTGGTTTTCTTAAGTATCCAATCTGCAGTTAGACTTATAAGGCCTGCAACTATGTGCATTTGTTTTTAGTTATCTCTAGAACGGGAAAACCGATTTTGATAGTTGATAAAAACTGAATCAGTTGTTGTTTTATTGGATACTAACGGCCCGCCCCGGCCTCACACAGTTTTTAAATATACATATGAACTTTCCTCTTCAATCAATTTGTCTATAAAAAAAACATCTAAATCCATTGAGTAGTTTTAAAGATTTTGGCATAGAAAGGGACATAGGGACAGAGGAAGCGACTTTGTTTTATATTTTGTAGTGAAGATTGGAAGCAAGCATATGACTTTCCTGGTGGCAAGCAACAAACGCAGCCTATAGTGTGATGGTTGCGTTGCTGTCCTTTCTTTTTTTTCATTGCATTGCAAATTTGCATCAAATTTTATATCAATTTTGATCAATTATAATTAGTCATCAGTCATAAGTCGTCAGGAAGTCATGTCAGGCTTTTGGGTAAAGCGGCGGCCTGATTCAACAAGCTCACACTCACACAAACTCATGTAAGGAGATTTGGCGGCAACGAGGAAATACACGATACGCTAATTTCTTCGCGATTATTGCATTTGTGCACTTTCACTGAACAAAATTGTACAAAATGCCACCAAAGTTGACTAATTTCACTCAATATCAACACGAAATTTAATAATTATGAAAAAACTTCGACCATCTTTTCTCTCGATGGCGCCAAAACCGCGTTGCTGTCCTATGGCCTGTATGTTCGGCCGGATGTGCAAAGCGGCCACCCCACTCTTCGGACTAGATCAAGACAATGCGAAACACTATCATTGCACCGTACACTGTCATTCTTATTATCATCAGCTTGGCGTTAATCCCAATGGAACATAATATCCAAGATATATTTAAAGTTCAAGACATTTCCATCTTTAGTTAGTTTTCCTAAACTTTGTCATATTGTCGCCTCTGTGGTCTAGCGGTTCAGTTGTTGGACTTGACTGCATGAGGTCCCGGGTTCGAATCCCGGGTCGGGCAACATAAAGAAAATTGGGTTTTTCCAATTTTCTAAAAAAAAATGTTGCTCGGGATTGGAAATGTGCCCGGTTGGCGATAGGCTTGCAACCTATCACATTGTGGGACTTAGTGTCTTCGTCTAGTCGTGGGTGCCCTGGTTGTGCCTCTGCCTACCTCTTCGGGGATATGGACGTGAAGATACTTTTTTTTGGTCATATTGGTGTATTCGCCATATTATACTAGTAATAAATTTATTGGAGTCACTCTTATTTACAACACATCTTACATTGTTACGTATAAGCGATAACCTTTGTTTCACTCATATTTTTTTACTCTCCCATTTGAAATGAAAGTAACCTTTGTCTTTTACCAGTCTAATCTATTTAAGAATAAAAATTCATAAAAAAAGGCTTAGCTCATTTGACATGAAAATGTTCCCAAGGATGAATTCTAAATTGTTTATAATTCTATCATAGCCTCTTTGACACAGTTTTCTTTTATTACCCCTTTAAAATGTATGTAATGGTAACTCTAATATCACCACAAGTTTTCTTACAGGTGATGAAGTTATAGTTAGTAGTAGAGTACCTAGTTAGGTTGCCATACTGATCGCGACGCATGTTGTGCTACTTAGCGATTTATTTTTCAGAAAAACTCTTACTTCCAATATAATTTTAATATCACTGAACACGAATTTGCGGGATTAGATTACTGTAAAAAAGATGAGTGGAAGAATTTATTCATCCGTTATACCAATAAAGGACTAGCATCTCGGCCACTATTTACCTTTTAAATTACAAGCGGACAAGGAGCCCGAGATATTCCCAGCTAAGTCACGTATACATAACGTAACCATAAATACCGCAAAATGTGGGACAGTCTTGATTTTTAGTAAAAGGCCCTGAAAACTGAGTAAAACTCACACGAATTGAGTATAATGATAGTGTAGTTAAGAAATAATAAAATTCTTAAGAATTACACTACTAATGCTGTAAACATACACAATTTTAATATTTATTCGTTTTGCATGACATTCTAGAGGATACGTGTTTTGAAGTAGACATTATTTATTAATAAAACAATAAACATTGTAATAAAATAGTAATGAATTTAATAATAGAACAGAATAGAATATATTTTATTTCACCTAAACCATACAAAGTTACTTGTGATGTGTACAATAAATAAATAACAAATAACCCTGAACAATTGACATAAATTTAATCTAACTTTAAATAAGCAAATTATAAGACAAAATATGGGTGTTAGTACACGATGCTAGTATATAGAAATACTTCTATTGATACCAGAATAAATAAATTTAATAAACATTTCGACCCAGAAACGTAGACATCTAAATGTTCATCACAAAAAACCTAATCTCGGAAATTTAACCCGAACTCGCGGTTGTTCGGTGGAGATGTCTACGCTAATCCCTCGACCAACGAAGCGGACATAATGAAACAATGATTTTATTGTAAGTAAATCTATATTTTGAATTATATGATTGCGATCGTATTTCACTTTAGAAAAGTTCGTGTACTAAATAAATAAATGAAATTACTTGAGGCATTTTTTCATTCGCGTGTAAAGTGGATGACCGTCCCGCTTTAAAGGTGAAATTGTGGTCATACACATGTATACAATATGAACTTACAAAATGTATTCGAAGGAAAAAAGCTGCACGAATATAAATAGAAATGCGGTCGGCTTATGATCTTACTCACCTACATGTTGGAGTTCGGTTTTAATCGTTACATTGGTATAAATATCATAACTTGACATGACAGGATATCATTACCATCTGGTAAATTCTGATGGAGTTTTTGTGTCCTTTGTTGGACTGTCACTGTTTTTTATTCATCACGTCATTTTCGCAGCATTGTTTGTCGGTTAGTATACGCTCTATCGTCGAAAATACTCGGTTTCGATTCCTTATATTTTTTTCCTGTGGAATTTCTAATGGATACCCGCCACTTTCAGGGGAAGTGGCGGGTTATGTCGGACTCCTATCGAGTAAATCCTCACGGTGTCCTCCCCTCTGCCAAGTGCCTTTTGCATACATCCACTGCCTGGATACCTCGAACACAATAGCCACCCCACTTAACAGGGGGTGGCATATCTTCAGAAGTGGTGCACGGAGATATAGCGTGCAGCAACCCTATCACAACCGAGTGGTCAAGATAAAAAGATCACCACCACCTCCTCCGCGGGCTTCACAGCTGCCACCCCACGCGGGTTATACGGACCACCGCCCTACTAAGGAGCAATCGCCAGTGCCCCAACAGTCCGTGGTGGGGCACGTCAAGGCTTGGACTGTTGGGGGTCGATTCCTAACCTAGGTAGACATTTTGAAATGAACTTTGACGAATGATTTGAGGAATATAATATATGTTGAATAGTTGTTACAAAGATATTTGCTTTAATATCGATCCTCCTAAATATTGACATACTCTACCGGGTAGAGTCTACCCCAATTTGGTGTGCAAATATTTATTTCATATTTATAGATTTTTAAATCAAAACACTTGATTATATTTATTAAAAGCTTCATAATTTGTTATAAACAATTTTAAACATAGATTAATTTTTACTCTATCTAAAGTACAATATCACCGTTTCCAACCCTCAGTCAGAAGAAGAAATCTCGAAACAATCTCGCCGGCAACCCTGACGTTTTTAATTACCTAAATTAAGTTAGCAATTACTAAAAATGATTTATTTATTTATGCTTATCAAGAATAATATCTTTTACACTATGTTTTCTCTAATAGCTAATCAAAAAGCTTCTTTTAAAATCATTTGATTGGAGTGATTTCAGAATATCAAAAATGTGTAGGTATACAAACACACTTATATTTTAGTCACATAATAGTAAATTTACCTACAAAATTGCAAATTGACGTTTTGAAAAGCAGATCCGAATTGCGGTTTAAAAACTAAAAACACACGTTTATTACCTGTCGGAAATCGAACCCTAGCTTATCAGTGTCGGGCGCGTTCACTAACTAGCAAATAGTATGTCAAATAAAAGTAGGTTTCTTTAACTGAGATAAAATTTAAAATGGTCGAGAAAAACTATAGCTTAATTAAAAACGATGTTTTAATTATGAGGTGTAAAAAACATTTTTAATTCCGCAAAAATAATTGCGAACACCCGATGTGTGGAATCATTTAAATACTAACAATTAGTGCTGTGATTTGAAAGTCAATGTTTAGTTTGAAGTTATGTATAAATATGGAACATGGTATTTTTTTCTTTATTTGAAGAAATGATGTCAAAAAACTAGACATGTATGTTTTGTCCGTCAGAAAATAAGTAAGGTCTGGGGGCGTTGGGATCTTGATCTATAGCCAACAACTTCATTGGGCAAATAGCACCACACTTTATTTTCCCTAATACCTAAAACATCTTCCGTATCCAATCATCCCTAAAATTGTAGCACATGGTATTTTTTTTTTTTCTTTAAGTTGTTTAAAGAAATTATTTTAAAAACTAGACATCTAAATAGTGCCAAAAATATACAGAGGAATGACAATTTCTGCAGGCCCAAAACTACTATATTAACATGTTATATATGTTTTGTCCGTCAGAAAATAAGTAAGCTCGGGGGCCCTGGGATCATGCTCTATAACCGACTACTTGTTCGGGCAAAAAGCATCACATTTCTTGGACTTTAATTTCCTTGTTCTTCCTCCTGATAAAATCCTGAATAGGTTTCTTAAATTGAAAGAATTTTCGTGTTGGTATCATTATTACCGAAGATTACCCCCTACAAAGAAACAAACAAAATTAGAATATTTTCTTTCGTCATCGCATCACGCGTCAAGGATGGACCGATTTTGATATTGATTTATTGTTGTATTAGTTATCATCTGGAAAAGATTGGACTGGACTGGAGAAGATGTAAATAAAAATTGCAATATTGCAGAAAAAACAATTTTTTTTATGACATTGGAAGACAAACAAGCAGACGGATTTCCTGATGGTAAGAAATTCCCGCCGCCTAGAGACACCAAAGGTGGTAATGGTGCGTTGCCAACCAGAGGCCAATGTTTTAGGCCTCGAGTAAAAGTAAGTTTACCGGCTACCTTACCCTCCGAACCGGAACACATCATGACGTTATGGCGGCAGGAATAGGTAAGTCGGTTGTACCAATCCGGGTTAGTCGCTGCGAAACTCTACCACCTACTCAGATATCACGGTGTTAGTGACGGCAAGCCTATGCTCGCCTTTTACGTGTTGCCTGGCACAGGAAGGCAGATGGTCTATTTCTACAAAGGAGCCCGGACCAACACGGTTTTCACGGTATTTTTTCCCATAAATACTGAAAGTGACTGACAATGACAAGTGGTACGAAGTTCGCTAGCTCGTATAGTAGATTTAAATTTTTGCAAACTACAGGAACTAAATTACGAGATAAACTTGTATTTTAAATTAGATTTTTTTTGTTTGTCCTTCAATCAACATAATGTGGGACTTAGTGCCTTTGGCTAATCGTGGGTGTCCTGGTTATCTCTGCCTACATATTTGGAGATACATGCGTTAAGATACTCAACTCTTCCGGCCAATTTCTGCTTCCATATGTTTTTACCTTAATTGTATTATCTGGTTGCATTCAGTAAAAACATGTTAATGTTTATTTTATCCGTTTCCGTGTGTGAAAAAATCTAAAGAGCCGTTTTAATTCTTATTTAGAATATGCAAATTACAATGATCCTCATTACTAAAAATTTATGATGGGAATCTCAAAACAATTCCTTTCCGAGGATTCTTTTTTTGAAGAAACCGTGTACAGTTACAAAATGTAATTTATTTTTTTTAAATAATTGAACATTTTTTTCTTTGCTTATTACGATTGAGTTTTTAGATAATGGTAGTAATTTTTTGTGCACTCACGAAACTAATTTTAAATTATCGATATCTTTTTTCAACGAAAGTAATAGAAAGGGACAAAACACTAGGAGTGCTAGATTAGACCGTATAAATTTCTACAAACGACTAATCTTTCACTCGGAAAGCGTTGATTAAAATCCTAACAATTTAACTTGACCAGACTAATCTAATATGTCTAAAATTTTCCATCTCTTTTGTTGTTGTTTTGTTTGAAAAAGATAGAATGCATCTAAAATAAGTTTAGTTTGTGATTTGATATTTTTTAGGATAAAAGTATCCTATGTCCGTCTCCTGCTTCTAAGCTACCTCCCCATCATATCGATTCAGCCGTTCTTGAGTTATAAATAGTGTGATAAATACGACTTTCTTAGATATATAGAAACGCTGCTATTTACTTACATCTACAAAGGATATACACTTATATCACATAAGTGCAAAGAATTTAAGCTAAGCATTTAATAAAAGTTTTTAAAGCAAAAGTGAATGAGCTATTGTAATGCTATTTTTAGAGCAAAGAAGTACGAAATTTAGCACACTTCTGGTTTTGTGTAAGAGAAGTGCAGAACGCTAATATTTTTCAATAATAATGCTTACAAAGTGCATTAAATCACACATACCACCACACTTTGACATTCACGAAGAAAAATATTGATAACGATAAAAAATCACACATAACGCACAAACTATATTCATTGTGTTTGGAAACAAAGTAGTTTGTCTTGACAAATGTATATGGAGTTGTTATAAAAAATAATTTACATTGAAAAACTTATAATTAAAATTTATTATGGTCGAATTTCGACCAATGGGCGACCACCAACTGTTTTGCCCGTGAATTTGGCAACGTAGGAAAAAATCATATAATTTTTTTCTTTACTACGACTATAAGTCTTTTGAGGTTGCTTTTGGTTTTTTGGTGAGTTTTAAGTTTGAATAATAATAATTTCAATGGACAAACTAGGTCCAGCGGTTCAGACATAAAAGCATCACAAGTAGATAGACTTTCGCATTAATAATATTAGTATGTATAGCATGGATATGGATAGAAGACTAATGCATCCTAAGGGGATAAATCATAACTGTATACGTATTAGCATCATGGATTTATTCTCCGATTATACATGTATGATCTTAGAATTTATCGAAGCAGCCCTCTCCAAATTAGAACATTTTGTCGACCGTAATCTGACGACTTACGAGTTACGATCGATGCAACGAACTTTTGGCATGAAAATACCATCTGCTGTTTATTTACTGGTAGCTGTTGCCCGCGGCGTTGCCTGCGTGTTCCCACAGGAACATTCTTCCGGGATAAAAAATATCCTATGTGTTACTTTAAGTTACCCTCTATGTGTGTGCTAATTTTCATGATTATAGGTTCAGCAGTTTATGCGTAAAGGAGTATCAAACAAACAAACTTTCGAATTAATAATATTGTAATAGGATATTGCAAAACTATAATGTTACTTTAGTTTTTCTCCTGACAAATTAAAATAATATCTGATATAAAAAAATTACCATTTAAAACTCTATTGAGAATAGTAACAGGACTCTTTTCTGGTAAACAGTATCTTCATGCCCATATCCTGAAAAAGGTAAGCGGAAGCACAACCAGGGCACCCAGAACTAGCCGCAGACAGTAAGTCCCCCCGTATGATAGGTGTGAAGCTTATCGCTAACCGGGCATATATCAATCCCGGGCAACATTGTTTTTATTAGAAAACTGAAAATACATGTTTTCTGGTTTCTTTTGTTGCTCTACACGGGTATCGAACCCGAGACCTCAAAAAGTCAAGTCCGACGCCGGTCCGCTCAACTGTAGAGGCGATATTAAGTACTAAAAATATTCATCACAGTCTTATTTTACTACAAGTTTGTCTAACATTTTTTAATGGTTCAAAAAAAATGGGTAAAAAATCAAGCTTTATAACCATAACCTCCGTTACACGGCCTACACGCATTACCAGTTAGGCCATTATATTTAAACTAAAGATGTTCTAGATTTTTTTCTATCTAGACCACTAACAAAAGTATTTTTTGGATAGTCACCAAATATATGCTAATGCATTATTGATGAAAACCATTCAAAAGAAAGAACGTAATTACGCTCTATGTTCTATGGAAGGCAATATCGAAAATCAATTTGCATGAGGCACAAAAACCATCCATAGATTTCGAAAGCAAATGATAGACGACCAGTGATGGTTTAATTTTTGGTGGCGATTAAAAATATCGTATAACAAAAGAAGCGTGTTCCAAATTCTTTTTGCAAAAATGGACAAATCATATTATAAGCAATATGATATATCTAACAGAGAAAGTAGTGGAAATGATAATAATATTCTTTGTTTAACACAAATCCATTGTGAATTTAGTTCAGTGGTGCAAATATTAATTTATGAATCATTCATGCATGCATATAGAGATACTAATTCATAAAATTGTCATTTTTTCATCCTTATAGTCGTTGTAGACGGTGGTAAACATTCCTACCATTAAAGGTAACATTGCAGCAAACTTTGTTTCAATGTGCCGATTGTCATTAAAATTTACGGTACTGATGGATACAAACCAATTTTTACAAACATCTAGAACCCTTATTATTACCTTCACAAATATACCTAGTCTTGCCATAAATATTGTAATAAAGAAAAAAAATATTTTTTTAACTGCAAATAACATATATTACTTTTACAGTGTGTTAGTTTAATACATAA